>BCGC01000001.1:899635-914887 GCA_001599115.1 Pichia sorboxylosa | reverse complement strand
ATGGAGTAGAGGTTCTGCCACTTCCATTCCAAAGAAAGAACCAATTYCTGCTACAAAATCTGTATCATCTAGAAAGCCGCAAGACAGTTTYGACTGGGGTAGTGCTAGAAGCTCAGCTGCTGCTGTTCCAAACAAGAAACCAGTTGAAGAGGGTGAGAGCAGTACTGAAGCTTTGACTGCTGCCACTAAAAAACTTGCATTACAAGAAGAAGACGGTTGGAATAGAGTTTAATTATATCAAAGATCAAGATGTCTATCYTTACGTCGTCRTGTTTATATTAATGTTGAAGATTAACTATATTATATTTTGTGTATTTTAACAACAATTGGAATAACTGTAATAAATGATTTTCATGTTTAATAACCCTGTGCGATAGCACGTGATTCRGCCCTCGCGTAGGGTAATCTGGCGCGCCAACTTCCAATTCTCGATAAAGTAAACTTCACACTTGAAGAATTTTTCAGCCAACAKWTWAAAGTTCTTAACCCTTTTTTTCTTCTTTTCACAAGGCTTTGGCTATAGTTATCCTAACACATTAAAACTAGTTCAAAATGGGTAGAATGTACGGTAGAGTATGTTAAGCAAATAGAACATTTTGACGAAAAACTTGAAGGTAATACGAATGAAATATGGACCGTTATTGTGGACTCGAGGACAAAAGCACATTTTTGGTGGAATAATTCATTCCATGTCGAGTCAATATAAAGCATTGCGGCACCAGTATTTTGGTATTAAATAAAAGGTAATCGTATTGACTACATGAGTAGTATACTAACATTTTTYSKTTTTTTTTTATTTGATTTTTTTTTAATTTAGGGTAAGGGTATTTCCCGTTCTTGTATTCCATATTCAAGAACCACTCCTTCATGGTTCACCACTTCTTCTGATGAAGTTGTTGAAAAGATCGTCAAGTTCGCCAAGAAGGGTTTGACTCCATCTCAAATTGGTACTCTTTTAAGAGATGCTCACGGTGTTACTCAAACTAACATTGTCACCGGTACCAAGGTTTTAAGAATCTTAAAGGCTAACGGTTTAGCTCCAGAAATCCCAGAAGACTTATACTTCTTGATTAAGAAGGCTGTCTCCATGAGAAAGCACTTGGAAAAGAACAGACAAGATAAGAACGGTAAGTACAGATTAATTTTGACCGAATCCAAGATTCACAGATTAGCCAGATACTACAGAACTACCTCTGTTTTACCACCAACCTGGAAATACGAAGCTTCCACTGCTTCCACTTTAGTTAACTAAGGAGTGTAATTTATAATCACTTATTTTAAATAAAGACTTTCAATAACTAACTTATAAAAAAAAATCAGAGAATTGGGTATATAAATATTGAATGGCGTTTTAATCATAGGATGGTGTGGTTACGCTGAAGTCCCCGTCTGAAATGTAACGAAACAAGAGAGTGGCAAAGTTTTGCAGCTTTAGCGCACTCAATTTGGTGTTTTCTGTGATGGCGACRCTTTCAGGGCCTGCGAGAACTACATCGTCTATCGACAAGACAGACTCGGGTTCGGTTTGATTGATCATCTCTACAAGACTTGCTTTCACATCATTTGTAGTTGAATTTGATGGAACGTTAACGAAATAGGTGCTTTTCTGTCTCTTCAAGCAGAGCACTACATCGTCTTGTTTGGCCATGCTGCTAAAGTTGTCCGTGAMGACCCAGTAAAAACCTAGTGAAATATTCCCTCTGCAAAAGTCCATTAACTAGGCCGTCGCGTGAACGCGCCCGTCTTTCTAGCTCTCCACCACTCTTCTTTTCCCGTCTCCACTGCACACCACACATGATCATCGAGCTAATTGCCATTGTCGGTACCGCCGTGGCCTTTGTGCTGTCCACTTTGTCTGTGGCTGCGGGACTGTACTACCTCTCCGAGCTGGTCGAAGAGAACCTGGCTTTGACGCATCGTATCCTCCGTCGTATGTTGGTGTTTGTGTCGTGTTTGCTGCTATTGCTAGTCGCGGTGGACAGTTTTCCCATCAAACGCGCCGCCTTCACCCTTGCTACACATGCCGTCTACTGGTGGGCACTACGTGGGTTTCCCAGCGTCGCGCTGGGAGATGTTCCCTTTGTAGCCACTGCGGTACTGGCTCTCGCCAATCACTGGGTGTGGTTCCAGTACTTCCGCCACCCATACATTCCTACGCTGGACGAGCGTCTTTCGCCTGATTTTGTGGCGCCACATTACGCCACTTTTGCCGAAACCGCCGCCTTCTTCGGTCTCTGTGTGTGGGCATTTCCGTTCTCGTTGTTTGTGTCGCTTTCKGCCAACGAGCACGGCCTCCCTACSACGACCGAGCGCCGCGATGGCCAGCGCTCCCTCGTCCGCGAGCTGCTGGAGAAAAGCATGGCTGCGCTGAGAGACACGGCGGCCATCTTTGGCCTGAAGCTTAATTGGAGACGCCCTGCCTCGACAAGAACAGATCCTAACCACTTACATCTCTAGTTACAGTATACAGTAAATCATTGAAACAATCGTTGCCAGTAGTGACCTCTGTGCGCATTACAAAAAGTGCAACAGAATAGATGCYACGCTCTTGCTACCATCTGTGCGGATGAACTGCATCTCATGTTTTGTACGGCGAATTTTTGWGCGGTCGATTGGAATTCTAGTGATTSGAAAGAAAGAGCCCTTGRTGAAATTTTCATTAACGTATTTAGAATTTGCATTTAGATGCCAAATYATACGCTTTCGTTCTGTATGTAGTGGTTTTATTTTGGATTTAAATAAATTGTGATTTGTGCATTGATACGTTGCTAAAGGTACAAAAAAAACTCTACATATTGTTCTTCRTTGTGTTTTTCTCATATGTTAAAGCAGATGATTCATCTTCATATTTCACTGCACTTTGTTCCAGCGGGTTTGGTTTATAGTGACACATTTCACACAGAAAAAGCAGATCGATGTCTGCTTTCTTTGTAAATTTGTATGTTTTGTCTGTGCCACACAATACGTTTTCCAGCTTTGCCACACTTTTACGTTTTCAAGTTTCTGAAATTATAACACTACGGTGAATGGCCCTTTATTACAGGTAGGTAAAATAAAATGGTAATGGAGGAGTACTTAACGGAATCTTTGGATTTGCTTCCTGGAATTCCCAGTCCCGTTGGACGCAAACATATAGTACAGGCGTTTGACCATATAGTTGTGGTATGTTCCAATGTGTTGATAGCGTACGCCGTGAAAAATTTAATTGATCCGCATAGTGCGCTGGACCCTGTGGTGGTGATGCTCCCACACAAAGCAGATCATGTGCAATGGAACTCTGCTACAAAGAAAATATATCTCTTTTTTCTAACGCAGTCCAAAGCAACAGTAGAAATCAGAGCCATATCCGGTGCAGAGTGGAGACTCAAGAAAGTAGAAGCTGTGGATAGTCGATTGCATGGTTATGATGATATCATATTTAATTCTGATACAGGACTGGTGCTACTGTACAGCATAACAAAGAAGAAGGTCAATATTATGGAAATTAAAATTCCTGTGATATCCAAGGGCTCCAAATTCTTACTTGATCGGGATAATCCGGAGTTTTTGTATATAATCAACCCAGGTATCCACTCTTCAAAAATTCATAAGTATTCAGTGCGTGGTAACCAGTCGGGGGGGAGGGGTGCTCCTTTATTAGTCTCTACAAAGGATTTCAAAGAGGGATTTATTCTGCTGGTGGCCAAAGATTATTTTGCGACCCTAAACTCGCTCTACAATATTCACACAATGAAAAAGATTGTGGACTTTGCACCTGATTCTTGTCCCACGTTGCTACATTATTTGAACCCCGACAATCTACTGCTTTCATCCTCGGACACCCTTTACACAATTAATATTACCACTAAAAAAATATCTTACATAAGTCTCTGTTCATTGGAGGTGCCCATTCAGTTTAATTCGGTATGTGAAACCAAAAATTATATTTTTGTGTCGAATGATGATTCAACGGTGGTGGTTCTGAAAAAGAAAAAGCTCTCATATATTCGAAATATAGGCCCAGTCATGCCTTACTCAAAAATAAACAAAGTTTTTCAATCAAGTCTAGATCATTCCCGATTTATATTATCTTTCACGGATGGAATAAATTCTATACTGGTTGCTAATCAGCAACAGAGATTCAAAATCTTACCTTTGACCCCTATTCCAAAGCTGATTTCCATCAGCTATTTGTATGAAAACAAACTGGAATTTAAAGACAATCACTTTTATCTCAATAATCAGTTAATAGATATTGGTTTGAAATTGGAGAATGTGAACCCAATCAAGGCAATTAGTTTGATCGATGCTGAATCATTTTCTGTTTCAACTAATACCAAATTTCACATTTACACTCAGTCTTTTGCGGGTTGGAAATTAAGTTATGAAAAGGTTTTGAATTTKTCAATAAATCCTTTTGAGGATTCAATTATAAAAATGGAAGCAAATGACATGTTCATCATTTACTTAACAATGGATTGTGATTTAAAATATTTCAAAAGACATACAAATGAAACTATGGAACCCATTCTACTGCAAAGAAATGTGACTGATTTTTGTGTTTTCTGCAATACGTTATATTACATTGAGAGCGGCACAGTAATCAAGGCCAAGTTTCTCGATAACAATGATTGCATTCCATATAGTGTGATTATAGTAAATCCAGAGGACGAACTATTTACTAAAATTATACCAACATGGGGTGGTGTTAATAGGACAAAGAAAGCAAACCCTCTCAACATAAAATTCTACACAACAAAACAAATCTACAACTTATCTTATAACCTAAAACAAAATTCCAGTATCAATTGTGAGAGGTCCCCTTACATATTTGTTCCTAGCATCGTCAAACAACTTCTCTGCTTCAAATATAGTGATCTTGATAAAGACACAAAAAGATTAAATGGTTTTTACTTGGCTATTACCAATACAACCCTTTATTTGATTGACAATTTGAAGTTCAAAATTGTGGGAAGCATTGGTTTCTTCGAGATTATTGATGTGTCCATGATTCCTGAATGTGACTCCTTTTTAATTTTGTTCAAACAATCCTCTGATACCATATTACTATCATCCTTCAAATTGATTTCAAACAAGGAGAATACCTTTGATTTTTTTCTGGATTCAAATATCATCAAGTTACTTAATTACACAAATATTAACGATGYAAAGATTGATGTAATTTCCAAGAGCATTTGGTTTGGATACAATCATATTGCAATCGATTCTTTATTTTGCAGGGATTTATTTTCGCCGATATCTCAACACAATGATTCTTCACTGGTGATAGATTATGACCCTGAATTATATACAAATAGGTGGATAGTCAAGGATATTTGCTGGAATAATGGATGTACTGTTTTTATTTCATCAAATCAACAATTGATTGTTCATAAAAACCAATCCATATATGAATTGGATCAGGCAGAGGAAGTTTTTCCAACCATAAGACAAAACATATTTATCATCATAAAAAAAGGGAAGCTGTTTTATTTTGATGTCGAGCGTATGAATTATATCGCATCTAACCGTCAGGTCGAAATGGATTCGGATGATAAAATTATGTGGGTTAATCCCAATTTGGAGGAAACAGTTGTTGCGGTTGTCAAGAAAAAGGACAGTATTATTTCTGTTTGTACAACAGCCCGTGTATGATCTATTTCATGTAAATATGTAGCGCCGATTCATTCACCACATAAAAAGACTTGAATTCCATCGAAATTTTCAAAGGTAAAGGGAAGGTTGTTGAAGACATATTTTCATCATTGGCCTTAATTATCAAATCTTTTGTTTCCGTGTTGACATCTAGTTGTAGTTTTTTGGCCTCAACCTTTGGTGTTGTATGGATAACTAGTTCGAATAAATATTGATCAACAGTTTGGTTTTGATCAAGTTTTTTCATTTCTATATGAAACTTAACTTTTGTATTAGATTTGAGTGGGGGCTTTTCCTCTTGATCTTTTTTGTTTGATGGGATTGGCTCGGAGATTTCGACAATCAATCCTTTTCTATTCTCATGCTGGGGAATTAGTGAAGGCAGAGTACTTTGCTCTTCATCGTTTTTCAACTCTTTCTTAGCATTTATGATCATCATCGGATTGTCTTCGTCATACAGATCTCTGCTTAATTTTTCCAATTCTTTTGAGGTGTTGATCAAATGTTCCAAACTCACATATATATTCGGTAGATCACCCATGAAATCTCTTTTCGGAATGCTGATACTATCTCTATCAATAATAAAATTTCCGCCAGCCTGGAACTCAACCGCATCAATGCACCATTGCACCAGGATATCTCTCAAATCATCATTGACCATGCACCACTTGCAGTATTTATCATTGATCACGCAGTCAACTAGTAACGAGCGGTTTCCCTTCTTATCCTTAGTTTCTCGTATTTTTGGTGAAGTCAAAATGGGTATTTCCCATTCGCCATTAGAAATGTTCACAAATAAATTCTGAATGTCCAATTTTTCGTCTTGGTCCACAATCTGCTTTGTTTTGAAATCTTTCAGTTCTTTGGTGGGAATGCTCTCGTTTGTACAAACGTTAATAAACAATTTAGTCCCCGACGCAAACTCCCCATATGGTGTGAATATTTTGGTTTTAACAACAAACCATGCATTGAGAACTATTTCTTTCAGTTCCTCCCTTTTTTCTTCTTCCATCTACTCAGTCGTAGTATATCTATCGCCTTCAATCTTGTCAGATTATCTGCTCGCTTCTTTTTTTGTCCGGCTGATTTCTCCGGCCTGCATGTAATTCCATTTTTTTTTTTGCTTCATGGCGATTCGCGTTTGTTTATTATGAAACATGACTTCAAGCTTTGCCTTCGGGTGGTGATMGATAGTTGTTTAGCTCTCTGGTAAACACTTGAGTATCTATTTTGGGAATTTGTGGGGAATTGATTTTTTACAATTAAAACTGAAGCTGAAACGATATAGACGTGTTTGCGGGATCAATTTATATGCAGAAAATAGAGCGTGATGATACCATGGCAGTGGRGGCGCAAGCCTCTACTCAAGTTAGTCGAAAACCAGAAAAGGATTTGACAATACAGGGGCCTGACAAAYTCCAAACACCAATCAAAAATGATGGAAAGAAAAAGTTTGGATTGGTTAGATCGTCGACAATTTCCCATGGGTTAATTGCGAATGGTGCCAGAACACGGTCACCAGAACGAMGGCTAAGAACTTCGAGCATCAGTGGAAATAGTACGCCAGGTTCAAACAGCGTGAAAAAAGGAATCAACTTGGGATTGAATTTCATTTCTACAGGCACGGGTGCAGGTGCAGGGCCAGGGGCAGGGGCAGGTGCAGGTGCTGTCTTAAATAGGCATACGAGCAGTAATGATAGATTTGTGCCAGATCCTCATTCAACAACACCTAAAAGGAARCTGTTCACTCCTAGCCAAAAAACTCCTGACGCTGCAAACTTGGGCAAAAAACCTGACAATAATTGGGATGGTGCTGATACAMTTGATGAAGGGAAACCATTTGATGCAGAAACATTAGATATTCAAAACACCGATTCTGCAGGTCAGAGATCAAGCATGGAGACCATTAACACGGACTCTTCTTTCATGGTGAGTCCGTCCCCTACACCSTTGAAAAGTGTTAAAGACCACGATGACAGTTTATCAGAAAATTTTCGACTGCTAGCAGCTAAAGAGATGGAAATTTTGGAAATTAAGAATCATTTGAAACTTTTGATAGCAAAAAGAAATGAAAAGGAAACAGAATTGTCAGATTTGAGAAGAAAAATAGAACTTCAATTGAAAAAACAGGTAATTAAACCTTCCAATATCAATAGTCCTCAAAAATATACCCATTCTTCTCCAAATAAGCAAATTTTAAGGTCGACAAGTTGCGAAAYCGATCCATTGTTTGATAATCACCTTARTATACCCCATTCGGCTAGCTCCAATATTGCCGAACTATCATCCGCTGAACAAAACCAATCATGGTTTTCTAAACCTTTGAGTTTTATTGACAATATAATAACCAATGAACTGGAATTGAAAAATGTAGTAAGCGATACAGATAATCAGTTGCATGATATCAATACGCCAATAAAGTCTCTTGCWTCGGACAAATCCGATGTTGTCCAGTCAGTAGCCAAAAATTTCTGGTCATTCATCAATGAGGTCAAATCAAATCTTCTGRTTGAGGACGATGAGAGYCTCGATGGCGATTCTACTACAGTCTCGAATCACAACACATCTAATCCCGACATCAAGCAAAGAACACCGTCAATGTCAAATAGAAAGGGTTATTCCCACCACTCTTCTCACAAGAAAAAACAGAGCATTAATTCGTCATCTACGGATCAAGAGCTGATTATGATAGAGAAGGGAGATATTAATGGCGTTGTTAAAGCGTTATCTGAATCCGAAAAATCCATTCACGGTTCAGCTATTGAAATGAAATCTTTGCAAGGGAAATCTGAGCTAAATGACTCGGATATGTGGGAGGTTGATGCCCTAGAACTCTAGGTATTCTCTATAGTATAGTTATATGTTATAAATGATCTGTGGATAGTGAATAGATTAATATTAAATCATACRTATTTGTGATCTACTATCTGTTTGTCCCCTAGTTGATAGGCCAAACTCAGTTTATTAAGTAAACTATCGTGTTTGAAGATTGTAGTTGGAGCCRGATGTAGAAAATATTTTCTTTTTCAAATTGATGACCTCTTCACGTAATTGATCACGCTCTTGTGATATRATAAACAATGAAGCTTCAAGATCGTTTATTTTTAAAACATATCTATCATCAGAAATGTTAAGTTCTTGATTATTTCCATACGTTGAAGAACTATCTTCATGGTTTTCATCGGAGAAAGCTTTTTCGGCTGGAGAAGCTTCGAATAGATGGCGAGCAGAAGAATTTGTACTAGATTCTAGTTTCGGTGTAATTGATGATGATGAGGCGGTACGTGAGTTGATATTTGAAGAAAAGTTTCTCTTCTGRAGTCTCATATTTTCAATTTCTTTGTTTAAATCTTGGATTTGATCCTTGTATTTTCTACTGTCWGATTGGGCCAGTGATAGTGCTTTGTTGGAAGTAATCAAAGAATTGCGTGACTCATTATATAGATTCTCCAAGTCCTTCAATCTACTATTTGTAGATTCCAAAATATTCGCTTTCTGGCAGATTTCTTTCTCTAAACTTTCTATTCTTTTATCATGGTCGTTTTKTAAAGAAGCTTTATGTGGACCTTCTCGATTCCATTTGGTTAATAAGATATCAAGCTTATCATTGAGGTTCTTAACCTTGGATGTCTCATTTATGTTGTCAATGTTATTTTTTCCATAAGTAGCTGTAAAACTGTCAACTTTATCTTTTAGGGTTGAGTTCTGCGCTTCAAGTTCATGTATTTTTTTCTTTAATTCAATTTCGCCAAYCAGTAAARAATTCATTGATTTTATTTTTTCCTCTTGCTCCGACAATATTACCTTGAGATCAGCTATAGATGATAACTCTTCATCTATAAARGTTTGAAGYCCTTGAGAGACTTCGTCTTTACTGRTGACTTCGTGGAATTTCTTTTGATCATTATGTYTTTTCAACTCTGAGTTCTCTGTCTCTAATTCCGTAATTCTGATGTTTGCTTCAGCAACTTTGTTTTTCATTTCTGACTTRACTTCATTGATTAATTTGACTAGTTTCTGTATTTTAAAATTGTCTCTTTCCACTACAGCTGGTGAAAATGGTACACTTACTGCAGCGGGATTCAGAGATAAATTCTGTAAAAGCTTTGGTGTAGATAATTGATCCAACTTACTGTTCCCAGAATTGACTGTTTCTTCAACACCCGSCACTGGAGTTGCRGTCTTAGTCAGAACAGCATCTTCTGGAGTTTGATACAATAAAGAATCATTATTTTTATTGTCATTGTCTGATGGTGTAGTGGTGATTTCTTCAGAAAAACTTTTTCYAGTAGTCTCCTCGCCGGAAATCATTTTCTTGTCCAGTTCTCCAACCGTACAATCATTATCAGTTGGAGATTCCATTATATTTTTACCTTGGTTTTCCATCTCTGCCTCCTCATCGCTATTTAATGGTGTTGAGGCGATCAAATTTGAAGAATCTGCCATTTCGTTTGAGCTTACGCTAGCTCTCAATTTGGTTAACAGATCCTGATCAGAACCTGGAAATATCGACTTTTGATYTGGTTTCATTTCTAGATTTGTCATTTTATCGTTGGAAGTTTTAGCTTCAGTTGCTATTTCTCCAAAATTCTCGTTTGTATAACGTTTATTGGATTTATTAGATCGGTCCACAAATTCTTCTAATTGTTTCAGTTTGAACTCATAGATAACTGAGCTCAATGATGCAAACTTGGCCTCRTCTATCAAACCTATTGATGTATCTTCTATACCATTAAAATCTGTATCGTAAATATCACCGCCCATTATTATCAATTTTTCTTCTTGTGGATCTATCGTCATAGAATGACCGTATCTTGAACCTGGAGAAAACGGTAGGTTGGATTTTACTTTCCAACAATCAAATGATGAAATATCAATTACAAACAAATCATCAGAAGTGGATTCATCCGATAGTTTTCCACCATAGATGAAAAGCAATGATCCCAAAATTGTGGCAGCATGGCCATATAGTGGTGGTAAACACGCAGGACCATTYAAGTTACAAATTGACCAGGTATTGAGAAATGAATCATAGCAATATAACTTGTCATTTATGGAATGGTTGTCGTGACCACCGTAAATGTACAGTTTATCATTTGAGGCTGTCATTGTATGGTTTGTCAAAGGTGGCGGGGTTAATGTACCAGTTGGTGATATTTTTATCCATTGATTAGAAGGGTCTCTAAAATTTGACAAATCAAATTTCCATAAATCATTGAAAATAATATCATTAAGTTGACCACCAAATACAAACAGCTGACTTGACCACTTGTCAGGAGCCATTTCAAAATTCAAAACGGATATCTGATGACCATATCTGCCCAAGGGTTTCAGCCCATTTGGACATGCAATAGTCCATTTTAGAGAGGATATGTTAAAAAAGTACAGGTTGTTGTCKAGAGATTGGTCATCATTGATGGCTGTATCACCAGCAAAAATTATGAATGCATTGCCAATCAAGATGGATGCATGACCAGTTCTCGGAGATGGGACTTTTTGGTGATTTTCAATTGGTGATGCAATGTAGGGGTAATTCTCAATTGGYAAGTTATYGTTGCTCTGTCGTATTGGTTCAATAACCCACATGTCACCATAAACATCATTCCTGGACAAACCTCCCATCAAATATAATGCTCCCGATGAMGAGGTAAGAGACGAGACGGCATGACCAAATCTTGGCAGGGGAGAATTGTAAAGTTTTTTTTTCGTCCATGGTGTCGCCACAACAGGTTGATTTGGAARACTGCTATTTGTTACTGCTGAAGTGTTTGATCGTTTTTCGAGCGACTTAGAGTTATGTGATTCGTTTGATATGTTGGACTTGGCCGAAGGCGACGCCAAGTGTATGCTTTCGTCATTATTTTTTGTTGCCAAGGGAAACTGTGTTGCCTGTTTTTTACCCTGCTTCTGATCCTTCCTCATTGGAGGTGGACTGGGAAGCGATGGAAGTAGTGAGCTGGGTGGAGACTCAAACCCTTCCCCTCCCTGTAAAGACTTGGGCGATCTGGAACTGTGGTTGATCTTTTTGAAGAAGCTSGCCATTGACTAATTTTCGACTTGACTGATGAAATGATGCAGCTATTTTGCAACTAGAAACAGTTCCCTCCAAAATAACACCACAARACCACACAACTTGGTCTGATGATTGTTTCACGGCGGTWTCTGGTCTTGGGTGCAACGGAATCTACAAGAAAAAAGAAACACAAACTTTCCTCTCTTGCGATCGCTTCCCGCCCCTGAAACTCTCATCACATTACGTCCCCTGAAAACAGGCGCGTTATTCATGTTATAAATTGCTGACATTCTATAAAACACACGCTACTATTGTAAACTGAAAAAAATTTGAAACGAGACTAAGAAAGCCGTTTGAAGTGAATGTATGCATTTTTTTTTAAGACCCAAAATTATACTAGGGCTCTGCATAGGTGTCTCGAATGCAACAAAAAATTKTATGTGCCGATTGAAACCGTTAGTGTAGTTTGCTTGGAATAGCAAGGACAAACCACACTAAAGGTAGGCGTACCAAAAATTTAAAGAGCATGAATTTTGTCTTTATTTTTGAATTTGGRAATTGAGAGGTGGTGTTTTGTATTTAAGTATTTCGTAACTATATTACTTTCAACTTCCAGTAAAATCAAGCGGTAAAAATACCGAGTTAGGAACTTACATACCGTATAAATATATCTTCTTTCCTTGTTATCAATATAGATGAAGAAATAATCCGTTCTTGTCATTCAAGTCCTGGATTGTCTCTTTTTCATAATTATTTACAATTGAAAATTGAAACTCAATCKTTTGGTTATACCTTAGATGATCAAGTTTCTTGCATATTACATTTCAGGTTTTCTTTATTGTCAAATCAAAAGCATGGCTCTATAGATATAAAAGCATGATTTATACTAAAATATTGGAAAGATTATACTCTGCCGATATCATTCTATGCAGAAAAGCATTTACTACTTCATGATATGAARAAATARGGGGTTATTTTGGTGATTTGTGGAGTCATATCATCAACGAGAGAAACCTCCAAACCAGCCACCTCCATCGTCGCTATCTTCATCTGATACATTCTCAAAATAGTTCTTACCACTAAGAATATTTGCCATGATTTTCTTATTGGATTCCAAATTAAACTTTGGCGTATCCTCTGTCAACGTTTCAACGCTATTAGATGATGTAATTATGTTTGATTTATTGTTGCTGGAAGTGGAAATTAATTTGAGCATCCCTAATCTATTGTTGTCCTCTCCGTTGTTGCTGTATATGCTCTCGACACTGTTGTTATTAGCGGAATTCATACCAGTCGCAACCAAATTCAGTGTACTACCAGATCTCAGTGGTCCCTTGCTAAAAGTTCCATCAAGCACGGTGATATTTTTATCCGAAAGAGATTCCTGGGATAATTTCTGGCTTTGAATATTTGCTTGCAGTTCATTGAGTTTTCTTTTAGTGCCAAAGGATAAAATAGGAAATTCTTCCTCTTCTCCATCATCAGAGAATCGGGTATCTTCATCGCTGAAATCACTTCCTACTTCGAAATTGACTTTSTCTCTACTATTTGATATTGGGAACAAAGTATCCAAACCTTTTTCTGGTACATGCGAGCTTCGTCTGGACATATTGAATTCGTCTGAGTAATCCTCTGATGTAGAGCTTCTACTAAGGAAAAAATGAGAAAATGTGTCACCTTGGATYGGTTCTGGTTTTGAGTAAAAGTTTTTCACATTCAGTTGAAATTTGCTTTTGTTTTCTTCATTGAATGAACTCAATGATGTGATTGAACCTTTAAATACGCTATTTTTCATACCACTTGGTTGATCCTCTCCATTTAATTCATCCAGTTTGATTTCATCGCCAGATTCTGTTTCCGTTTCTGTTTCTGTTTCTGTTTCACTATCTCCTCCAAAAAAGTTGTGTAATTTATCCAAATCAATGACTTTTTCGTTATTTGTATCTTTGTTCAGTAAATACAACTGTCTGGATGACCGTGTCTGCTTCAAAGATTCGATTCCTTCATCTTGATCTTCTTCCATCTCCTTATCACCGATATTGATGGTGTTTCTTCTTCTTCTGCCCGTTTTAAAGCCAGAATCGCTTTTKACATTGGGTGATTCTATTTTTTCGGGTATGCTTTGAATGATGGTAGTATGACCTGTGGTACCAATTGTTAATTCACTGCGCAAGTTYTCGGGGTCAAGTTTTGTCAAATCAATAGCTGAATCCAAAGTTTGGTAAAAATCGGTATCCGAAGCAGGTGACAATAAATTATATAAATTGAAATCATAATCCATCAACTTGAAAACCGAACGTCGTTTCTCGGATTGCTTGAAGTATATTGGTGTGCATAGTGGTATTTCATTGAATACTGGTTTTCGCAATAAAATTTGTAATAACGTGGATATAACAGCCCCGTGTGAAACAATCACAACTACCATATTTCTATCAGCTTTTGAGTCTTGTTTGGTATAATAAAACTGCAATAAATGAATTAGATAATTAAAGCACCTTCGAGTAAAACTGGAAGCCAGCTCACCATATTCACCACAATGACCAAGCTGGTTGTATGACCAAGTGGCATCCTTAACGGACTTGAGTTGATCTTTTGTTTTYTGTGAAAATCCACCTGGTATCGATCCTTTTTCACTGTTTTCTGGTTGATTCAAATATGCGTTAACATTATTTATCATTGAGTATCCATCATCATTTGGTGGAAGATATTTCAAATTATAGTTTTCGTTCAACCACTCCGATAATGCTTGATCAACTCTAAGTTTAATTTTAGGATGGTTTTCAAAATGTTTCGAGTGTTTTATTCTATCCAATAAAAGCTCACTCGTTTGAATACATCTATTATATGGTGATGAGTGGATCATAATATTGTCTGTTTTAGATCGTCCAGTTATTGCACTGGCGATTTTTTTGAATGCTGTGTCCATTTCAGAGGATGCCAAATAGTCATTTAATGGTGGATCAAAATTAGATATCCAAGTTGAGGACTCTTCCTCCTCATCGRCATCTGTCTTGTTTCTCAAATCCAGACTCGATTCGGACTGGTTTGGAGATGCCCCCCTTTTATTCTTATCAATCCGTGTACAATGTCGAATAAGTATTATGTGCATTAAGTTTGAATCCTATGTTCTCCTGCGCCTCTCTTATCAAGTGTTACACTAAAATATTGTCGCTGGACGTATGTATATATATATATGAATGACTGGTTCAACTTAAATTTGATGATCGAGAGTGTAAAAATCAAGGATTCAGCTGTGTCCTMCCAAAATTGACGTGTAAATACGATACCTATAAAAGAACCTGAAACAACTACGGTAAGTATATCCAAGTATCGTTTAAAAAATTCTGAGCCTAATACTCCGTCACGTGCGTTTTCACCATGTATGACGTTTAGCATGTTTGATGAGACTTGAAGAAATTTAKGGWGATTGGAGTCCGGATTTATGCTTCARTCAAATCCACGCATGCCATGAATGCGTAGTGTGTCCAGTTTTGAGGCTTTTGCAAAATATGAGATCTGATAGTAGGAATTAATTACAAATGGTGTTGAATATAAATTTGGGTTTATAGAATGGAAGTTTGGTTTAATCAGCTTGAAATTTCCAA
>BCGC01000001.1:823256-899080 GCA_001599115.1 Pichia sorboxylosa | reverse complement strand
CTTGAACTACCAATCTCAACAAAGTTGTTCCATTTATTCAAGTTGTTATTCAATCAAATTGATATCCTTGTTTTACTACGTTTTCAAGTGTTTTACAAAAAACTTAAAAAAATGAGAATCTCCTCTTCCTTCTTCATATTCTTCAAAATTATTTTTCTTTTAATAAAAGAATTTTTTGGAAACTATAGCTGTTTCATATAACGCTAATATTTGAAACATATTAACGTATTGTGATGTTCGAGTTACCGGTGAATTGTATTATGTCAAACACAAATGAAAATCCACATATCTCAAGAGCATTAATAAATATTTTGCAAATCAATTTCACAATTTTTTCATTCTAAAAGTAAAGGCTGTGCTTACTGTACGGCTCAAAAAGCAATCAAATATGATTCAATACTCTACTCAACTTAATAACACAGATCAAAAGATCACAATTCCAACATCATTCTTACAAGAAAAGCAGCAAATATCATTGTAGCAAAGAAAATTATGTTATATTATCTACCAAAACTGACTTGCTTTAAGCCCTATACAGAAATTGTTCATATGAAAAGTGTTATGATGGCTTTTAGACAAAAAGGGCCTAATGTATACCATATATCCCTCATCTTACTGAAGCAGAAAACCCAATTGAARATAGTTAGTATAGGCGATAAATCAAATCATCCCTTCACTTTGTAATCTTTTCATCTTATTCTAGGGACAACTAACTGCAAAAACTTTCATCTGTGAATAAAACTATATTTCTGATACTCACGTGATTGTAGTTYATAATATTACTTCAAGGTTTTTATTTTTTAATAACAGCTCTTATGGCCAAGTTGGTAAGGCGCTACACTAGTAATGTAGCGATCCTCAGTTCGACTCTGAGTGAGAGCAGTTATTTTTTGCTTTTGCTTTTTACAGCAATCAAATCCGTTTGGTATGTCTTCCTAATAATATTTAACCACTGGTAATAGCACATTCAAGGTCACTTTAAGGAATTGATTGTCTTTCAGGCAAAAGGTGATGTCAGTGATTTTGTTTTAAAAATTCTCACAGCTATCATTAGATTCGACAACTATAAATCTACCGTATGATGATTTGAAATAATTGTAATGTAATTACCTTTATACATGTATTTGGGGATTATTTTAGGTCCTAAAAGACGCTACAAAGTCTTTTACACAAAATCTTTTGGATATTGCTTATAAAAATCGTCTAGAAAGTATCCCTATTCAAATGACTCAAAACAAWCTCTCTCTCTAAGGTTAGGGAATGAAAGGTACAAAAACTTTGTTTGAAAAGGTATGACTTAAGAATGGAAAAATATTTCTATTCAGCATTACCGGAATGATATAAACCAACAGCCTTTTTTGAAATGTACGGTTTTTCAACCGATATATCTCTAAGTTCCTTTATTGCTTTCTTTAAGTTATCAACAGCAGCTTCGCTGTTTTGGAAAGAAAATGCTAATCGAAACCCTGCAATTTTAACATCATATTTGGCACCTATRGTTGTAATTTGGGAAGGGTCTATTTTATTTTTTAAGGGGTCAATGAAAACAAAGTTAGTTTGGCATGGAATTTCAAGAATCAAACCAATATTTTCTGCAAAGTTTGCAATCTCTCTGGCCATCAAATGTGCTTCTTTCATTTTTGTCAAGTTTTCAGTGATAGCAATTGAAGCCATCCGAGTCAGCATACCACATTGTCTAATACCRCCTCCATTTTGCTTTTTGAAATGGTTGGCTTTATTGATGAATTGTCTATTACCTACCAGTACGGATCCAATTGGAGCGCCTAAACCTTTGGATAAACAAATGGAAATAGAGTCAAAGTATTTTCCAAATTCCTTAAACGAAACACCTGTAGCTAAATGTGCATCCCATATTCTTGCTCCATCCAAATGAAGGGCAATAGAGTTGCTGCGACACCAGTGACTAATTTTACTGATTTCTTCAATAGGATAAACAATGCCGTGAATCGGGTTCTCCAGAGAAACTGCTTTTGTTGGCGCCGAATGAATGTCACCATCATCGGGAATGCATTTTTCAATGATCTCTTCGAGTGTCAAGTGTAAACCATTTTTAGGCACGATAGGCGTAACCATAGCCTGCGATAATGTAGCTAAACCGCCGGCTTCATGGACATAAACATGACTCCGGTAATCACATATTATGGAATGTGGAGGTTGTTTCAAATGAGATCTCAATGCRATTTGGTTAGCTAACGTCCCTGACACAGTATATAAACCAGCCTCATAACCAAACATTTCTGCAACTCGACCTTCTAATGCAGTTGTATCGGCATCTTCAGAGTACACCGAATCACCGACAGAAGCCATGCTTATACTTCCAACCATAGACGGAGTTGGTGTTGTGAAGGTGTCACTTCTAAATTCATTGTGATTCTCTGGTAATCCAAAACTCATTACTGCTTTAGGATAAAGAATAACCTTTTACTCAGATGTGGAGAATACATTCTATGCAACCAACAACAACCCCGCCAAAAACATCAAAAAAATATGAGAATTTCGACAACTACAGGACTCGAACCTGTGCGGGCAGAGCCCAAAAGATTTCTAATCTTTCTCCTTAACCACTCGGACAAATTGCCTCAATCTGAACGATTAAATCTGTACTTAATCATATTGTATAAATTCTAAACTTTAAAATGTAAACTAATGTAAATTTGCATGCAAGCAAGATGACACAATTAGTGATTGAAACTTGAAAATCTATGAGCGGTCGGGTTTATTTCCACTACAGCAAATCTTAATGTTCTTGAAAACATTATGATTACGTAATACATTGAAAAGGTGATGACGGTGTTGGTGACTATAAGATATCCCAGACATTTGCCAGTTGCATATCCTTTATTTCTATTAATATTTTCTTTTCCTTTTATAACCTTAATGAACACCACTTCTATCCAAATATAGAATTGTTAAGGATAGACATTAAAGCCTTTCAAAAAAAAAGATCGTTTAAAGATTCCGATCCATGCTTTCTGCGGATAACCAACTGTGACTGGAAAACATATTCTGCCCATTACCGTTTGTTTTTTATGCATAAARTATTGGATCCCTTTGAACTAAAACTTATGTTTTATACTTGAATGAGTTGCGTTATTCAAACACATTACTATTGTAAACTCATGATAACCCAATAAAGAATTGAATCTGGTGTTTAGCTAAATAATACAGCGCTTCCTTGATTGAATACAGTATCCAACGTTTTCAAATATCAATGTATTACTAAATTACAGGTTTCCAATTGGTATTGTCCCATATATTATATCTATATATGCATTACTYAATAAACCATTTAACCAAGCATACAGTTTTAAAAAAGTGAAATTTAAAAAAAACTATATAATAAGACCTTAGTTCTGAAATTCAAAAGCATTCATAAAAGATGATGAAAGTTAATGGTTTTGATACCCCTCTTAATARAATTAATTGATATAACGATAGATGGCTTTGATAAAAAGATTACCAAAAAAACGGTTAAAACAAAAAGAATGGACGAGTTGGGAGTCGAACCCAAGACCTTTCGCATGCTAAGCGAACGCGCTACCAACTACGCCACACGCCCTTTTCTTGCTCAAAATATTGTCTAGGAGTTTATGAAAGTAGTTTGATCTCTATTAATACGAAACCAACTTGATCAAAAAGATGTGATTCATTGTGTTAMTGCTTGTGAAAAGAGAGTTCATCTTATTTTTTTTGGTTTCAACTCATGGCTAATTAATTCTTAAGCCTATTTCCATAAAAGTAGACTAAATCATTCTGTTGATAAATATTAGAAAAATATATGACTCAGATTTCAAATATTATAAGTAACCAAATTGGTTTATTTTTTTAGACACAATGGATGTTGAAACTTGAAAAACTAACTTTTCAATCCTTTGTGCCTACATCAAAGGAATTGTTGAAAATCTGTTCAAATCCAGCCTCCTTCTTGGTGAGTTCTTCTTTCAACTCTAGTTGTATGGCAGTCAGTTCTACTTCCATGATTTAGTACGTTTTTCAAGCAGTTAAATAAACTAAATAAAATATAAAGATACCTATAAAAGAGTGATACATCCCTCTTTTATATTCTTCAAAACCTCTTCCCTTTTAGGAAAGATGTTTTATCTGAAGTTGATAGTTGTATCAGATCTTGACATTCCAGGTTGTCTCGCCTATCTGAAACATATTTTATTGTGATGTTTGAGTTACCTGTGAATTTTATTTTGTCAGGGTCAAATACAAATCCACATTTCTCAACAGATTTGATAATCTATACGCCGTTAGGCTTGTTGAGATTTGATAATCTATAAGCTGTTAGGCTTATCTCTACTGTAGCAAATCTTAAGGTTCTCAGAAGTCTTATGATTACGTAATACATAGAAAAGGTAGCGCATGTATCGGAGACTATAAATACCGAGACATGCGCCTGTTTCATATTATTTACTTTTATATGTATTCCTTTCATAACCTTGATGAACACCACTTCTATACACATATAGAATCGTCAAAGGTGGACTTTGAAGTCTTTCTAACTTGAATGCATAACTAACTGTCTCTTGTTTCAGCGTACTAGACAGCATTGAGCATACATTTTAGCACTTATTTGTATCATTTTTGTGACTAACTCATGGTCGTCGGAATATACTCCTTTATGAWCCGCAGGTATGGCAGATTACTTTTGTCCAACAAATTCTTAATGGTTGTATTGTAATTAATTCTTTTCAGTAACAAAAAAAGGGCGTGTGGCGTAGTTGGTAGCGCGTTCGCTTAGCATGCGAAAGGTCTTGGGTTCGACTCCCAACTCGTCCATTCTTTTTGCTTTAAGTCTATTTTTTTGCTTTTTTATCCCGGCATGTACCTAACACATACCAATCGCCTTACCCTTCAAAAAGACATCATGCTGATTGTCGCCATATAAATACMCACATACCCACATATATATACATCTTCGGCATCTTCAAATTTCATCTAAATCCATCTTCAATAGAGACAGTTTTCAATTCTTCAAAGGTGAATCAATTTGTCATCTATGCAACTAGATCTGCGCGATCAGTAGACAGTTGCAAACTTGAAGCAAGCAGATTCCGAAACAAAGGCATTTCTTTTTGTGCAACTTTTGAGTCATTTGGTGGGTAAATTGAGATGAAAGAAATTTTCTTTGGGTCCTGTAAGCAAATAGCAAGGTACGGATATTTGAGACACGATTCCGAACATGTTAAACAACTACAGCGTCAATTGAATAAATCCCGATTAATAGTTTTCARTTCGGATTCGGCAAAGTCGAAAAGATGTGAAGTTTTGGCTGATAAATCCAAAAACGAAATTGCATGTTTAGAGGTATCCAAACACCCATTTTTAGGAGAATATATAAGCAAGTGGCTGTYCTACAATGATAAAATGCAGTCTCAGGTTAAGGAGTTTAAAACCATCAACTGGATTTCGGATTTTGATGATGATTTGAAAAATATTTCTTTGTTTTGGATGGGTTACGATGATTTTGGAGTGATTGAGCAAGGGAACAATTCCAGTAAAACGATTCCTATATATGCGATGGATGTAACTAGATCGAATGCCATTAAAGATTATATTGAGACACACATGATTTCCGATAAGTGTAGTCAGATAGATTACACCTCCGATATGAAGCAAATTTTGTCAATGAGCAACGAAATGGGCACTTTGTATGCCTATGGAAAAGTGTTTATTGACTTTTTATCGAAAAACAGATTTTGTCCTTCATGYGGTAGCCACATCGTATCTGTAAATTTAGGCTCTAGATTATACTGCCTGAACGAAAAGACTAATGCAGCCAGCTTGTACGAAGGTGAATGCAAAGTCAACTACACATCAAATAATTTACAATATCCTCGTACTGAYCCCGTGGTGATTATATCATTGTATGATGAATCAGGAAGAATTTTATTAGGTAAGAATAAAAGAAGACACACCACCCCGGATGAAGTCCGGATTGATGAAGTTTCAGGGAAGAAAAAAACTTGGAAAAAGAGCTTTTATTCTTGTTTTGCTGGTTTTATGGAACCAGGAGAAACCATTGAATATGCATGCATGCGAGAAGTTTACGAAGAAACTGGTTTAAGATTAGATTACGAAGACATTCAAATTGTAGAAAGCCAGCCATGGCCTTTCCCTGCTAATTTAATGGTTGGATGCATYGGCGTGTTGAAATCMGACCAGTTACAGGAAGATAAAATCAAYTTGAATCTTGATGATGAATTAGAAAGCGTACGCTGGTTCCAATCAACWATAGTTCAACAGGTGATCAAAGGTGAAACAGTGGGTATTTTACACGAAGATGATATATCYGGGGAAGAATGGGTTGGACCACCATTAGAGAGTGTTGCCGGTAGGCTTATTCAGAAATCAGTTGAAAACATTATTTCAAAAGTAAAGTTGTAGCCCTAAAGCTATGAGGTTGAGTGTTTATAATGATCTATATTTTTTAGTACTTATTTTGGTAAGTTTTACCTTCATAATCATCCAGCTAATGCCACGCTGTAGAATCGTAATAAYCGCAATCAAAATATAGTATAATGTAGTATCAACCTTCAGATTATATGCATCCAAAACGTCTAAGCCGTTGGTAAACARACACGATCCACTGACACTCTCTGTCTCGGTACAATAGAACTTCAATGAAGAAGTAAATACACGATTTGCTACCAACATGACACAATAGTGATTTGGRGATGTATAGTTGATGGCTTTYAAAAAGGAATCCAGTGTCATAGAAAGCAAACCTGCCATTTGAACTCCAATTGAGCAAAAAATGGAAATCATGTTCAAAGCAAATCCTGGATGATTGAATAGTGTGTTAAAAGAGATCCCCAAAGATTCACCAGCATTGACAATCATGAATGTACCATAGAACATAGTGAAAAAGAGAGAAGCATCATATTGAAACCCAATGACAAACATCATGAAAATCGAGAATATCAAACAAGAAACTATTTCAAAAGGTAGCTCAATAATCAAATATGAAAAAAAGAAGGAATTGATACCGACAACATCATCGTTATATTCAGTGTAAAAAAAGTCCCGTTCTTGGGGATACGAAGACAAGTTATTCAACATACCGGTAAAGTATAGACTGGTGAACTGTTGAATTAAACCAAATCTATTTTGAATACTGGTAATATTGTGTTTCAATCTTGCATAAAATAAAGAAAGAATAACTGCCATTCCAATAATTTGTGTTGTTCTAGCGATTAGAATATTCTTATTTCTCACCAAACCTTTGAGTTGTCTTACTGTCATAACTTTGAATCCGGGCAAGAAAGCACACGGCTCTTTGACGATTGATTTAAAAATTTCCCGAACTTGCAAATTAGTTGTTAAATGAACATGATCCAACTTCTCCAATTGGAATTCCATACTTTTAGCCATCCATGACTGGGTTATGAAATTCACCCTCTGCTTAGTTTCAGCTTCAATTTCCGGTGTTGAGGTATTATATGATATCAAATCTATCACATAGTCAGAAATATTAGTTAGTTTTGGTATTGGAAAACCAATTGAAGAAAAAAATGMTATCATTTCACTTTGATTACCATTGAATGCWACATTACCTCCTTTGGCCAAAAGTAAAATAGTCCCAAATTTGTCAATGTTTCTTGGTTGATGGATTGTCATAATTATGGTAGTACCYTGCTGTGATAAATTTTCTAGACATTCTACAATTGATGCTGCAGTAAAAGAATCGAGACCAGARGTAGGTTCATCYAGAAACAAAATTTTTGGTGCAGAAATCAATTGAATTGCAATGGACAATCTTCTTTTTTCACCACCAGATATACCCTTTATCAAGTCATTTCCAACCAAAGTATTAGCACAGTCCTTCAATCCCATTTTTAAAATTATATTATCCACAATTATTTTTTYCTCTTCCTTACTTAATRAAGCCTTTGATAATCTCAATTCAGCAGCAAACTGTAAAGTCTCTTTGACAGTAAGACCACTCAACAAATGATCATCATCYTGAATCACRTATGAACAAATTGGCTTAACTAGATTATAGTTGGAGATTCTGTATTTGTTCAAAAATATTTCACCTGTTGATATGTAGCTGGTGAACATATTGGATGTCATTCTACCACTTATAAGGTTCAACAAGGACGTCTTACCAGAACCCGATGGTCCCATGATTACRTTCAACTTTCCTGCTTCAAAAGARGCATTTATCCCATTCAATATCTTTTTTGATGACCTTTTGAGTCTATTAGTCACATCCAAATTRATATCATTTAGCACCATATCAACCAAATTACTTTCCTTTGAATTRCCTTGATCTTGTTTTTCAATTTTTTGTACCCTAATATCTCTTGCTTTTTCCTCATAGTTAACGGAATTATCAATATTGTCCAAAGTTTTTATTTCTTTTCCCATGGCCATATCAACAGGATTGAAATAAAAAATAACGCCAGCTAAMGTATAATGTCCAATCGCAAAAGCAAACACAACGCAAATCGGGAGAGCAATCCAATTTTTCCAAAATCCTAAATTGTCAATTATGTAGTTACCAGTGTAGTGATAACAAATAGTATTAGCATTAGGATCATTGGCATACTCTTTATAACAATCACCATTCCAGTCTGTATATTGGTTACTAATATAGTAACCAAAAGAGTACCACAAATAAGCAACGTATTTGCACCACCTAACATAAACAGGCATTTCTTTTGCGTTGACAAATAAACCATTTGTCATAGATTGAAATGTAAAGTTTAAGTTTGCAATTAAAGTAGCAACTGCCACATCTCTGCTGATAGATGATGCCAATGTTGCAAATGTGATTGTATTGATATAGAATATTAGATTACCAGCAAAAAACCTCCAGAAATATTTAGGCGAGTCCAAACGCAATCCAACCATAAAATAGGTTGGTATGGCATAGCCAAAAACAATCCATATATCTTCTGTAAAAAGTTTCACAAATCTTCGAGCCAAAAGGAATCCTGATATTGAGCAACACTTTTCCATCCTYTCTCTATCAAATATCTTCAGATCATGTGTACAAAGTCTGTAAGTCTCGTATAAAAGATAGAGATAAACTTGAATTGAACTTGCAGTATAAAGTGCCGCTTGTGTYGATCTTGACCCGGCAATACTGTCACCAGGCTTGAAAAATAACCAACCACCTGCCAATCCAAGAAGTATCGATTCCAAAATAACTGATATCCAACCAATAGGGTCTCTATATTGAAGTTTAAAATTACGCCTAGACAGAACCTTAAACTCTCTCCAAAATGGTGCATTTCCAACGTTCTGGAATATTTGGCTCTTTTCATTTGTTTCATKGTCATGATCCAGCAAACGTAATTGAGTATCATCCATTTGGCCCATCTTAGACTCCCAAGAACTAATCAATAGATTAACACGTTCAGTGGTTTTAATTTCTTGGTCTCTCGTCCTTGTATCTATACTTGTGACATCAATGAAAAAATCTGCAGGGTTGACTTTTGTTTCAGGAACACAATGTCCCAAACTCTTGAAATAGTTKAAAATTTTAAGATTTTGATCGCCATAACATAGGTGTCCTTTGGATAGAATAAGAACCACATCAAAAAGTTTGAAAATATCTGCTCTAGGTTGATGTATACTCATGATAATYGTTTTGTTCAATCTTTTTGCAAGATGCTGTAAAGATTTGACTAAAACAAAAGCATTATAATTATCTAGCCCGGTTGTAGGCTCATCCAAAAATAAAATGGAGGGATTTGACACTAGTTGCAGGCCTATACTAAGTCTTCTTTTTTCACCRCCACTCAAACCTTTGTTGATCTTATCCCCGACGAGTGTATTCTGACATTCCTTCAATCCCAATGTAAGGATAATCTCGTCCACAAGATTTTTCCTGTCGGACTTTGAAGTCAGTTTAGGTAACTTCAGTTCTGCAGCATACATGAGAGTTTCTGTACACGTCAAATTTGCCAATAATATATCCTGTTGAATAACATAGGAATGTCTCAAAGTATCAATATTCTCTTCGTTATTGTACAGCACAACGCCATTTTGATGAATTGTGCTCTTTGAAAAGTTTCGTCCTGCTAAACGGTTAAGTAGAGTGGTTTTACCTGAGCCACTGCCACCCATGATACAAGTTAGAGAGTTTGATGGTATATCAAAAGACATGGGATGCAATATTTGTTTCAAATTGTTTGATTCAACATCATCATTTCTTTGGGCTTTACTCCAACAAAACCGATTCTTGGACGCATTTGATTTTGATGCTATAGAGAGATTTCTTACTGATATTTTCACTCTTTTGGTTGGGGTGAAAGAGATATTTTCGTCTGAGAAACTCAAAATATCCCTTGCTGTATTTTTTGTTATTTCTTCAGTAACGGTTCTCGAAGACTTTTGGGACCGACTATCCACAAAACCATCGGAGTCATTTGCCACCTCCATCTCCCAAGTTCTATTGAAAATAGAGTTCCTGGGGTCGATTCTATGCTTAATCAACCAAAACAACCAATCGATGTTGCAATAAATAAAACTCAGGCATATATTATATGAGGGAGTAACAATTGATGCGTGAAATATGTAAAATTCGAGATGTTGATCTGGAGTACTTGCAGTGACACTGGTACTCTATCTCTATTTCAATTTTTTGGATTTGTACTTTTGTTCTAGTAAAAATATTGTATCATTGTCAACATTTGCATCAYCAGGGATTGAAATTGTGGGATCTTGTGTGTTGAGAGCCGATGAAGGCCTCAATGTATCACTGCGCTGATTCGGTTTAGAGGGTTCTCTTCTCAAATCCAATAGTTTCTCTGCTCTATCTAGTTTCAATTTTGTAGCAACCACAGATCCCTTTATCAGGTTCAGCTCCTGATCCTTGTCTGCTAACTGCCTTTGGTATTGGGAAGCGGTTTTCTGGAGATTCTGCAACTTCAATTTTTGATTTTGGTTTTCTTTCTTCAACTCCAGAATTTGTGACTCCATAGCCTTTCGTTCTATTGTATTGCTTCCTTGAAAAGATTGTGCCTCCTTCTGACGTACTTCTTTTTCGGCCTTCAAACGTTTTATTTCTTCCAACAAATCACAGTAACTAGCATATACTTTTGCGTTTGTTGTTTTCAGCCTATTAAACTCTGTCTGCAGCTTTTCATTTGCGGCCAATAGCTCTCCATACCTGTCTTTAAAGCTCACTTGTTCAAAATTACTAACCACTTTCAGTAAATACGCATTGTTTTGCTCYAAACGAAAACAGTACCCTAGTAACTCATCGATTTGCGGGTTGGAGACATCTGAAACGCCACTAGATGCAGATTCAACTTCTGAATTTGTGGTTTGGCCACCAGTTTCTACACATTTCCAAAGCTTAGTTTCATTCTGAATTAAACGCAATGTATCATCTACATTTGGAGAGTGAAAATCTACCGGTTGGTCAGAGGTCAAACAACTTTTGATTTTGTTTTGAATGCGTCTGAGCTCCGAGTCTGGTAAATAGATATCATTCAATCCACCAGATTGTACTAAATCATTTCCAGTGTTGGCACCTCCACCAATTATACATGATTTCAAAGCGGAGAACATTATAACCGTCAATATTTGGCGTGATATGAAAAAACAAGACGATAGTGGATAAGAAGGAAAACAAGAAAATCGTAGCACAGCACTTYAATATATATTACGCGTGCATAACCAACTCTACAAGTGATTAGCCATTACCTTTGCACTTACACAGGTTTGAATACACCAAATGGGTTTAAATTGGAACTCTAGTCTTGACATTGTTTCTCCAGAATGCACCCGATGATCCAGTGTTGTCTACAAAGAAAAAGCAAACATCCAATGAACTGTTTTTTTTACCACACTTTATATTTCGTACGCTTTTTTTTATGTTTATTTATACAAGTTTTTCAGATATACATTTTGAAAATAGTAGCAGAGAATAGCAAATCAAGCTTGAACATCCCCAAACYATGCTTTCGGAGACCTACTTTCGGCAATGAKTCGAGRCTYGCAATTTRTTGCTCCAAAACCTGCAGCACAACCCGGTATCACTCCAACAAATAGATCAGCTTAATAACGTCCATCATCCACAATTTCTTTCTTTTCCAAAGGATTATACTTCAGAAACTTTTCGATCAAATCAACGTGAGTTAGCACCATACGTCTACAACAGTATCTCTTGAGCTTTAATCTATCGAGCGCATCACCTTCACTCATGTTGTCATCCTCCAAATATGAGAGATATGTTTCCCATTTGTCTCCAACAACCTTACCACAAGAAAAACATCTGACTGGAATAATCATGGCGACAGAGTGGTGTTTGCTGTTCTATCCGTTTCTCTTTTTTCTTTTCTTTTCTTTTCTTTCCTCTTTTCATCAACCTCGCAAGGTGTGATAAAATTTTGCCATCGCTGCCTGCTGGTGTGCGGTTGATGTCAAAATTTGAGAATCCTCACCACTTGGCCCGTGGGAGCAAATCTCTGGAACYACAGTGCGGACTGTGTGRGGGTMTTGTYGGATCACTTTGAGCWGTTTTGGGAAAATTTCCAAGCGTTTGTGTGGCTTTGAAAATAGACCCAAAACTTGATGTGCCGTTTGGTGCAAAGAAAGCAAAATATGGATATTTGTAGGTACAGATYCGTATACAGAGATGTGATGTGGGACAAGGTGCGGCACTTTATCTAGATTTACACCTGGGAAAACCATTGCGTTTTTCCTTGGATATTGTGGTAGTAARTAGTTGRATTTTATTCACATGTTTASATGGGTGGGTTTATTYGGACAAAACGTTGCTGACTTGCTTATGTACTTCGGAATGATTTAAGGGATGAAATTGACAAAGTCGATCATTTTACTGGCACACAACYGTAGAAGGCGATGAACTATTAGTACTTCCATCCATAAGTACGACTCAATCTATTATTGAGATGTTCACCGGCAGTCAGCGATACACCGTGCTTCTCCATGTAATGGCTGGCACCCCGACCTTTGATTTCCCTGGTGATTTTACTTGGAACAGGYTCCAGTTTGGTTTCATCACCTGGGTGAGCAAATAAAACAATGGAGTATCTGCTTTTACCAGAGTCCAACAGTTCCTGAGGAAACCGGACTCTGTGGACGGTGGATTTGAGATAACCGTTTGTCCAGTAGCATAGCTGATCGGCAATGTTGACAATGAGAGGAGCTGCTTCACCCCTGGCTGCGTACTTTTCAGACGCAGGAACATACGGGACGTTTTCCCAGTTTTTAGTGATTGGGGAAAGTAGCTGCAGACCGGATTCCTCTTTCTTTTGGAACAGCAGAGTCACAGTTCCGTAGTCAGTATGTGCTCCGGCCACATTCAGGTTCTTAAACTTTGTTTTCTCATCTTCCGAAGCATTAGGCTGAACTGGGCTTGGRTAGTGCAAAAAYCTGATAGCGGATCCAGAAACATCGGAATCAGAATGTCTATCAATGAACCAATTTTCATCAATWCCATCAATCCCCTCAACCTGTAAACCTATAGCCAGCAGTTTCAGAAATRTCTTCAAACAAGCTCTCATTTTCTTCATTGTCTCGGAAATTGTAACAACCTTGTCTTTCCAAAACTCAGGAAGTGGCTGATCGGGGATACACGTTTCCAAATTGAAGTTGGCAAAATTGAAAGCCTCTTTTGGATCACCAACAGGTTTGTCGAGATCGTCTTCTTCTAGATTTTCTGCACCAATTCCCGTATATCCTGTATTATCGTTCATTCGGACAAACGTGCCCTTCTTTTCTATTGGAAGTTCAAAGAATTCTGCTGAAAACTTGAATAGTRAATCCACTTCKTCTTGCGAGAATCCATGTCCCTCAAACATCAAGAATCCCTGCGTTGCACATGCTTCCAATATTCTTGCAGAATTTTGAGCAGAATCATCATTAAGATCGATAACTTCTAGCTTAGAACTYTTCAAAATGTCATGTCCTTTACTAYGTTTCACAATGTCATCCCGTTTACTGCTGTTGAGAGCCGCAGGTGTTTGTGTCGCTGAAGACACCATTTTTTGTAAAGTGTTTGTAATGTGATCCATGGTAATTTATCTTTCGTTTTTATTTTGAAAGTWGATGACAGAAACAAATCAAAAATTAAACMGGYTCTAGTTTTCACCCRCTTKGTTTTGCTGTATATTAATCCGGCAGCAATAAGCGCATTAAATTTTGTTGCAAAATAAATTCCTGCCTCCAAATCAAGTAACTGATAAGAAAAAGAAAATAGATAGCAGCGACATGATAAATATTTGAAACTCGGTCATCGCCGTACAAATAATGTCTACGGAGCAGGGTGTAAAGAATGCGATTGAGAAAAAGGAGCCAAACATAAAACAAAATGTTTCGAAAATTACTGACAGATAGTARAATAAATGAATGTTTTTWTTAGACACGTTATATATGACATATCTTAGCAAAATTTTAACAAAATGAAAAACAAAACGAGATTAAACCAGAAGTAGCCTTTTCCTCTTAAAGGAAAAAACAACCATTARAAGAAAGCAAAAAGAATATCGAGTTGAAATTAATGAAACTGTAAGTAAGGGCAAATTAGTTGTTTCTAAAGTTACCTGCAATCTAATACTTCCACCCATAGGTACTGCTCAATCTATTATTGAGATGTTCACCGGCAGTCAGCGATACACCGTGCTTCTCCATGTAATGGCTGGCACCCCGACCTTTGATTTCCCTGGTGATTTTACTTGGAACAGGYTCCAGTTTGGTTTCATCACCTGGGTGAGCAAATAAAACAATGGAGTATCTGCTTTTACCAGAGTCCAACAGTTCCTGAGGAAACCGGACTCTGTGGACGGTGGATTTGAGATAACCGTTTGTCCAGTAGCATAGCTGATCGGCAATGTTGACAATGAGAGGAGCTGCTTCACCCYTGGCTGCGTACTTTTCAGACGCAGGAACATACGGGACGTTTTCCCAGTTTTTAGTGATTGGGGAAAGTAGCTGCAGACCGGATTCCTCTTTCTTTTGGAACAGCAGAGTCACAGTTCCGTAGTCAGTATGTGCTCCGGCCACATTCAGGTTCTTAAACTTTGTTTTCTCATCTTCCGAAGCATTAGGCTGAACTGGGCTTGGGTARTGCAAAAATCTGAAAGTAGTTCCAGAAAAATGGTCGTCATGATGACGTTCCACAAACCATTCACCATTGATACCATCCACACCCTCAATTTCCAAACCTCTGGCCATTAGTCTCAAAGATGCTTTCAAAGCCGTCCGTAGTTTCAACACAGTTTGCTCAATAACATCCATTTTATCCTGCCAGAACTCCGGAATCGGCTGGTTAGGCTTACCAGTTTTCAAGTCAAAGTTAGCAAAATTGAAACCTTCCTTTGGATCACCAAAACCACGGTCCAGGTCATCTTCTTCAAGGTTTTCAACCCCCATGCCTGTATATCCGGCATTATCATGGGTAATATTATACTTGATCTTTTCGGCGGTAGGCTGGTTGAAGAACTCGTGYGAATACTTGAAAAGCAAGTCAATTTCTTCTTGGCTGAACCCATGTCCTTCAAACATCAAGAACCCTTGRGTAGAAGAAGCATGCACTATTTTTTTGGCATTTTCCTCAGATTCATCGTTCAGATCAATCACCTCCAGCTTCGTAGTATCCATTGGCGGCTCTTCTTCTTTTTTGCTGTTGGCTCCCACTTGGGAAAACCATGATTTGGCGGCCTCAAATACTTTTGACATGTCTGCTTGCAACCTTATCACAAATCGAACCACTATTATCTCAGAACGCTAAGTTGCACAATATTTATAATATTTCCGCAATTCTCATCTAACCGTTTTTTCTCGCCGTAGAACAAAGCTAAAACCAATTATCATGGCGGGCCGGGTCCGAATACTGATAGCGGTGACTCGGGCCGCTGCTTATTAAACCGCAGGCATGTCATAACGAGTGCCGTTGCCAAGGTCATAGGATACCCATCACAGACCCTTGACAACCAGACCATGAGAGAACAGGTAAAACATAAAGATTTGATTATAACTGACAGTAATATATAAAAACTATAAATAGATTAATTAACAGTAGTCACAATTATTTCTTAGCAGCCTTAGCAGCAGACTTGGTAACCTTACCGGCCTTGTCAACCTTTTCAACGGACTTGATGACACCGACAGCAACGGTTTGTCTCATATCTCTGACAGCGAATCTACCTAATGGTGGGTATTCGGTGAAAGCTTCGACACACATTGGCTTGGTTGGGACCATCTTGACGATAGCAGCATCACCAGACTTGACGGACTTTGGATTAGATTCAACGGACTTACCAGTTCTTCTGTCAATCTTTTCAACTAATTCATCGAACTTACAAGCAATGTGGGCAGTGTGACAATCTAAGACTGGAGAGTAACCAGCAGAGATTTGACCTGGGTGGTTCAAGACAATAACTTGAGCGTTGAAAGAAGCACAACCTTGTGGTGGGTCGTTCTTGGAGTCACCACAGACGTTACCTCTCTTGATGTCCTTGACGGAGACGTTCTTGACGTTGAAACCAACGTTGTCACCTGGAACACCTTCAGCTAATTGTTCGTGGTGCATTTCAACGGACTTGACTTCGGTGGTAACACCAGAAGGAGCRAAAACAACAACCATACCTGGCTTGATGACACCGGTTTCAACTCTACCGACTGGCACAGTACCAATACCACCAATCTTGTAAACATCTTGTAATGGTAATCTTAATGGCTTGTCGGTTGGTCTGACAGGTGGTTCAATAGCATCAATGGCTTCTAATAAGGTCTTACCCTTAACGACACCAGAGGCCTTGGTTTCCTTAACCCAACCCTTGTACCATGGACAGTTAGWAGATGGTTCAATCATGTTGTCACCGTTCCAACCAGAAATTGGAATGAATGGGACAGTCTTTGGGTTGTAACCGACCTTCTTGATGAAGTTGGAGGTTTCCTTGATAATTTCTTCGAATCTGGCTTCATCCCACTTGACGGAATCCATCTTGTTGACGGCAACAATCAATTGCTTGACACCTAAGGTGAAAGCTAATAAAGCGTGTTCTCTGGTTTGACCATCCTTGGAAATACCGGCTTCGAATTCACCAACACCACCAGCAATGATTAAAATAGCACAATCAGCTTGGGAGGTACCGGTAATCATGTTCTTAATGAAATCTCTGTGACCTGGAGCATCAATGACGGTAACGTGRTACTTTGGAGTTTCGAACTTCCATAAAGCGATATCAATAGTGATACCTCTTTCTCTTTCAGCCTTTAATTTGTCAAGAACCCAAGCGTACTTGAAGGAACCCTTACCTAATTCTTCAGCTTCCTTTTCAAACTTTTCAATGGTTCTCTTGTCAATACCACCACACTTGTAAATTAAGTGACCGGTGGTAGTAGACTTACCAGCATCGACGTGACCAATGACGACGACGTTAACGTGTTGCTTCTCTTTACCCATTTTTGATGATAACTATAAGACGTTGAAAGGAAAGAAGAGAAAGGAAAAGAAAGGGAAGGGAGAGAAGAAACCAAAAGGCGAACCCAACAGGTTAAATACGCACCCAGGAAATAAGGGGGAACCGCTCGCACTTTATACATCAGGTGAAAATTTTTCAATTTCCAACTGCGCGCGTGGCCAATTCGGTCCCAATTTGAAAAATTTCTAGAATCTGCCATGGGAAATGTCAGTTTTCCCAATTGAACTTTTGTGCGTCCTTTTGTGCATCTGTCATTTTTAACGCGGGTCACCAACGAGGGGGTAAACGAGGGTTTGGCCCGGTGCGTCGATCGACGACAAAATTACTGAGCCCCATCCTGTCCCGCTCTGCGGYGCAGAARCTAAAATTTGGGAGCAAGTACTTTTCCCTCTATAGAGGGTTTCARTAGACAGGTCTTTGCGCAGATGTCCTGTGCTTGTCGCAGGCGTAGAATTGGAACTGTAAAGCTTGAACGGGTATCATTAAMGGATATAAACAATGCAGTTAGCAAAAAGCCCTTGAATTTGCTGCTGCYRTCGCAAGTAATTGATTGTAATATGRCGAGTGCTAGTGTTGTGGAACAAGRAAAAAATGTGATGAAACCARTTCTTAAGCCAAACATAATTCCTGACTGCCAAGAACATGTAAACGATATTMCTATTYCCAGTGGTAAACCAGAAGACTTAATGATTGCGACGCAATCAGGGGTCAAAAAGGTTGCTTTTGTCGATAATGACATATCTCACTGTTCCGACCCAGATACATCTCAGCGTTCCAACATAGACACATCCCAGTGTTTCAACACAGGCACATCCAGTGAAGATCAAGTGATCGATATCTTAGAACCGTTTGTRGAAAAATCATCTACTTTTTCAAGCATTGAAGAATKTGCCAATTCAAATAAATTTTCCGTCACGGATAAATTTCAAATTGATAGTAGCTCAAAAAAAAGTATGTCTCAAGCTCAACACAAAGAGTTTGRTGAATATTCATGTTTTGATACTATACCCATAAAYAATTYGGAATTATCAGTTGCTACTAATAAAACCCAAGAAGCACCCGATAAACAGTACTCCGTGGTCTATGAACAAAATCATAACAGCTCGCTTCCTCCCGGCTATTCAACTAATATTCAATGCAAYCAATTCAWGGGAAAAATTCAAAAAGATATTAAAAATTATGAAGAAGAGATCAGGCTAAAAAAATTAACAGTCAAAAACCTAAAACGTCAAGAGAAAAACATACGTAGACAAGAAAGGATTAATCATTTTAAGATGTTAWTAGGAATCAAAACAAACTCTAGCTAACAACTGCGCATCCTCTATTTATGCTTTTATATATTACAAAAAAACAACAACTACATAAAGTTTGTCTTGCGTTGTGCAATCTATCCAAACTTTCTATCTCCAGTAGAAATAACTGCTACCTCACTCACATGACTCTTTACCACTCGGCTGCAAAGTGTGGCACATCGATGCACGCGCATTTATTTTTTTATTGATAAGGAAACCATTACCCAATAAGGAATTTTGGTGAATTAGGAAGAGTGTTTTAGGGTTCGGCTTCTTTCTAGTTTATTGAGTTACTTCTGGCACCAGTGCCCTGTTTCTGATATCCCCAGTTAATCTARATAATGGCAGGTAAACTAAGAAGAGGATCTGTAGTAAAAGAACTTGCTGCAAGATCTTCATTGCCGTTATTAGCAAATGAATCATTGGATCAAAATCCTCATCATTATGGATCAATTAACGAAGATGACCTCGTCCAAAGAAGAAGAGCGTCTTCCATGATTTCGTCGAAAGCAAAATCCTTGCATTTGGCCTCTACAGTAATCAAAAATGGAAAAATACAACCCATTGAAACGAATATTCATACTGAAGTTGAGATGATGTTAAAATCATCCATACCTTTAATCATCACTTTTCTTCTACAGTATTCCTTGACTGTGGCATCTGTCTTTTTTGTGGGAAATTTGGGCTCTAACCAATTAGCAGCTGTTTCTCTTTCAAATTTACTTGCCAACATTTCTTCTTTCGGATTGATTGAAGGYATTGCRTCGTCTTTGTCCACCCTCTGTCCTCAAGCATATGGTAGAAATGATCACAAAATGGTGGGCATGCATGCCCTAAGATGTTTTTTGATGCTGTGTGTTTTGTATATTCCAATTTTCTGCTTTTGGACGTGGGGAGCATATCCATTTCTATCTTCTGTTGTCACAGAAGTTGAGGCCTGTGTTTTRGCTGCACAATATTTGAAAGTTTTGGTTTGGAGTGTTCCAGGTTTCATCATTTTTGARGTTTTGAAACAATTTTTACAAGCACAAGGCATTTTCCATGCATCTACAGTTGTTTTGGTCATATGTGCTCCATTTAATTTTGTTTTAACATATTTTTTGGTTTGGAATAAAACATATGGAATTGGTTTCCTTGGTTGCCCACTGGCTGTCGTCATAACTAATACGTTGATGGCTTCAATGTTGCTTTTCTACACAATTTTCATTAATGGTTATCAATGCTGGTGTGGGTTCTCATGGGATATTTTCAAAAACTGGTCAAAAGCTTTGAAGCTGGCAGGCCCGGGGGTGCTAATGATCGAGGCCGAATGGCTAGCTTTTGAAATCATTTCTTTTGCATCTTCCAGATTTGGTACCGAATCTTTGGCTGCCCAATCAATTGTTTCCACTGTTTGCGTCACAATTTACCAAATTCCATTTGCGATTTCTGTTGCGGGCTCAACCAGAATTGCATGGTTTATTGGCTCTGCTTCCAAGGAAGCTGCAATTATCTCAACTCGGGCCGTGATCTACGTGTCGTTTGTATTTGGTATTATTACTGGGTCAGGTTTGGGAATATGGGCCAAACCAGTTGCTAGTCTATTTTCCAAAGATGAATCAGTTGTCGAATTGGCAAGCAAAGTTTTAATCATTGGTGCCATTTACCAAATTCCAGACTGCGTTGGTTGTGTCTGTGGTGGTATTTTAAGAGGACAAGGTCGACAATATATTGGGGGCTGGTTGAATCTGATCAGCTATTATGTATTGGCCTTGCCAATAGCGTTTGTGTTTGCGTTCCACTTTAACCTACAACTATTTGGTCTTTGGATTGGTATGATTGTTGCTTTAGTTTTCGTCTCTTCAAGTGAATTATTTTTCATTTTCATAAGTGACTGGAATGCAATTATTAAGGACTCTTTAGAAGAAGATTTAGACCACGTGAACCACGAATTGACGTATGATGACAGTGTCATTGATGATTCACGTAGCTTGAGACCTGTTAGGAGCTTTGGTAGCATGATTGATCACAACATATTAAGTCCTACCATCAGTTCCACAATGGTCATCACTGAACCAGCAACCCTACATATTTAGAGTAAATACTTTCCAACTACATTGTTTAAAGCTTACAAATTTATATGAAGCACTAGATAGATAGCGCCAGTTTCTTGCTTATCAACCTTTATGCTAAGTATGAGATCTACACGCTTTTTTTTTTTGTGAATTTAGCGCACCACAGGTTTACGCTACACCAAAATACCGCCTTTGTCTTTATCCGATGCTTGGTTCCTTTTTCTTTGGTCGATCTTATCCCTGTTCATCGCAAGAGCATAGAGTTTAAAAGATGTCATGGTTTTCTGGAGCTGGAGGCAAATATCCAGAGTTTCAGACAAAAATAGAGAAGGCAACTTCAGAGTCTATTCCTAATGGGGAAATTGATTTTGTGGTGGCGCTTGAGATTAGCGATTTAATCAGGTCCAAACAAGTTCCTGCAAAGGATGCAATGAGACTTTTGAAAAAACGGTTTTTGGAATCAAAGAATGTGAATCTGCAAAAATCTGCTTTTAAATTGATTGATTTTTGTATTAAGAATGGTGGAGAACATTTTATAATCGAGATTTCTTCAAAAGAGTTTATGGATCCTTTGGTGGTATTCCTCAAAAATAAGTCAATTAATGAATCACTGAAAAAAGAAATCTTGGAAACTGTTCAAATATGGTCTATTATGGTAAGTACAAAACCCAAATTCGAATACATCAATCAAGTYTACAGAAAACTGCAAGACGATGGTTTTGAGTTTCCTTTTCTGAAGGATTTTGTTGATTCTAGCTTAATCGAATCCAAAGTGGCACCAGAATGGGAAGATTCAGATGCTTGCATGTTATGTTCAACATTATTTACATTTTTGAACMGAAAACATCATTGTAGATCATGTGGTGGCGTCTTTTGTAGTTCACACTCCTCCAAGGTAAGCGAGATTCCAGAACTGGGAATCAATATCCCAGTAAGAGTATGTGATAACTGTTATGCAGATGAAAAGGGAAAAAGAAAAAAAAGGAAACACCACCGCAATTCAAATGTTAATGACGAAACTAATGTGAATTTGGACGATGATGTACAAAAAGCGATTACACTTTCATTGGCGGGTGGTTCGCAAGGTAAAGGTTACTCACAAAACATTTCCGGTGGCAACGAATTTAGAGCCACCGTTGACGATGAKGAAGACGAAGCAATGAAAGCTGCAATTGCTGCAAGTCTAAAAGAAGTTAATAAAGTACTCCCTATTGAACARATTAAAGAACCGGAGCCAATTAAACAAAACACTGGACTTTATTCTAGCATAATTACACCCACCCCAAGTTATTCTTACCAACCATCTGAGCCCCAAGCAACATTCAACCATCACGAAATGAACTACTCAAGTCAAGTTACTGGGAAYCCCATGTATGTTCCAAATACCCAACCTAGTTATCAAAATCTGCCACCGGAACAAATATCACAATTTACACCTTCTTTCCAAGCAAGAAACCAACACCAATTTCAAAATACTGTGCATGAGCAACAKAATGTCTTTCAGCAAGACCAATCAATATATAATGCAAATCCGCAATCCTTTCCCCCACCAACAACACCAAACTCAAAATATATTTCAGGTCAAGACGAGCAGAAGATTATAAAATTTATTGATCTACTTGACAAATCCGACTCTGTTGATTCAACAATTAGACAGTTGAACTCGGAATTAATTCTGTTGCATCCAAAAGTTGGTAATGCTGTAACAAAACAGATGATGGAAGTAGAAAAATATCAGGAGTTGCTGAAAAAATTATGTATTATTGGTCAGGTTTACGACGAGATGCTACAAACAAGATTGCACCAAGAGCAAGAGATGCTAAGAGCCCAACATACCGCATTGCAAAGAAAATACACTGGAATGGGAGGATACGCTTTTCAACCACAACTATCCACCACCTTTGAAACACCAACGAGATTTCATCAAGAAATACCAGGTATGCAAAGAGAGGACACCAATGCGAGTGGTTACAATCAAGCCCAGAACCAACAGTTACAGGGTCTGAGCTCCAACTACACATCTCAATTCCTGTCCCCCCAAGCCACAGTCACACAAGCACCCCAAATCCATCAATTACAAGCCTTTCCATCACATACAACGCCACAAAAAAGTTTCGAAAAKTATCAACACCAGGATGCAATACAAGTCCCCAATGCAATCCCACCACAACCTCCAGTACCTTCTCAAATCTCTTCTCCACACCAGACAACAACACCCTCTGTTTTACCTCAATTGCCTGCCCAACCCCCATCACCAAAGGTCGTTAAAACTAAAGCCGCACTTTCAACCACTCAGGATGGCATTCCAACACAATATGTTGAGATTCCAGATTTTGGAGATAATGACATAGAAGCAGAGGAAAGCGTTAGGGGAACGACAGATAATCCTCTAAACCCAACTTCAACCGCAACCGCAACCGCAACCGCAACCGCAACTACAACCCAAGCCCCAGTTCCAGCCTCAAACCCCGACTTTGAATCTTGCAATTCGCCTCCTTCTCCAATTCACACTAAACAGCCTGAGATTATTAATCTTATTGATTTGTAACCAATGTACTTTTTAGTCTCTATACGTCAAGACTATTTTCACTTCTTGCTATCCATCGAAGTCGCTACGGCCCGGGCAAATTTGACGGCTTTGCGCGTCAGGGGCAAAAACTGTGTAAGAGCTGCGCTTTTCAATTTTCAGCAGGTATTTTGATAGAACTACAAACTACTTAGAACTGCAGACAGAGGACAAACCATTAAAGTTGATATTGAAGGACACTTTGCATTTTTGKTRATTTTTTATTTTTTTTTGTTTTAATTGAATCACGTTTTTTATTCAAGTRAGCAGTATATAAGTAGCAAGCTGTGCACTTTTCCGCATGCATTCCGGAGAACACATTATGGAAGGCAATTTAGAGACTATATTAAGACAATTTTTGCTGAATTTAGCCCAAGAGTCCAACTATCACTATACCAATAATGTCAAAAATCTGATCAGAACCAAACTTGGGGAAYTATCCCGRATCCATGAAGTAGACTTTGTTCACGAYGAAATTCAGAACAACCATTACCATCGGACATGTGGGCATAGATTTATGCGTGGAGAAACTTGTTGGCGTTGTTTGACATGTGGTTATGATGAAACATGTGCCTTGTGTAAGTTTTGCTTTGATCCCTCAAAACACATTGGCCACGAGATTCATAAAAGTATCATTCAGAAAGACTTTGCCGGGTGCTGTGATTGTGGTGACGAAGAAGCATATAAAAATTCACAATGCCCCCTATATTTACATCCTGATGAATCATTCACAGCTCAAACCTTGATTGATGACGCGTTTGTTCAACATATGAACACATTTTTGTCAATTCTATTTGATTTCATCATTGATGTGACAAACAACTTAATTTCACGCTTGGACCCCCCTAAAATAGTTGAGCAAATCAAATCAAGACACGATGGTAGCTGTTTGGATTCGGCAAAATATTGTGGGAATGATAATCAGACCAATAAGTATGCTTTGATATTGTTTTCTGATCAGGTWCATCAATACCGTGATGCAGTTGATAGAATACGGTTCACCACTGGAAARATAAAAGAACATGCCGAAATGCTGGCCCATCATTGTGACAAATTTGGCAAAGCAGTTATAATGGTTTCACAGGACATTTCCTTTTTGCTACGAAAACAGGATATTTTGACAGGTACCGGTCTTACTGCCTGTATTTTGAATATAAGGGAATATTTTAGAGAAGAAATGTGCGATGAAATAATTAGTTGGATCTACGATTTTACACAATCCAAAATATACAGTAACGCTTGGTCATTAAGATGCACAATTGCCAAATCTTTATTATCACCGTATGAAAGTGGCTGCAAACCYCAATCGATAGAAGTCTACTATAAGAATCAAGTTCTTTTAAATCCYAAAAGCATGAGGTCGAAATCCACAAATTCTACGCAGTTTGTTTCGACCTGGGATCTTCCACTTGCTTTAAAAGAAGAATGTCAATATTATGATAATGTAACKGAATCGGAYAAATATAGTGGATCAAGATTACAGTTTCTCATTATATTCGACGTGAGATTTTGTAGGAGAACAAGAATAAATTTTCACCACATTTTAATACCATCACTYTCCAAAAACTACATTTATTATCAGATGTTAGTTGCACAGTTCATAGATATTTATGATGAGGTTTTGACATTGTTTTTGTTAGTTGATAGGGAACCTGAGTTATCAGCCATGCCCATTATWTCAACTCAGTTGTTCAGCTCCCCCTCCAATGATTCTCTAATCTTGAAACATGGAGATGTTGCAAGAATGATACGGTCGATGTACAATTTTATCACAACKGGATGCACATCCAGCATGATCCAGGCAATGCCCCAAAAGATAACCCCTAGACCTACAATAATTTTCAGCACTTTGAAGAATAGGAAATGGGCTCACACCCTGTTAGACTTGTCATATGTTATTACCCGAAATCAGGACATAGACAACATTTTTACCTTTTTCATATGTTTTCARGATTATGTGCATTTTTTGGCATTATTTCAAGGTAAACCGACGTTYAAAAGAGAAGCCGACAATCACGTCGAATATGAAAATCAAGATTTCACAGTGTTTTTCAATACTGTATCAGTTATTGCTCATTTCAGTGAAAACATAGGGAAAACATTGAATGAAATACCGAAAAAGAGACTCCTATCCCAGGGAAATACCATGGATTTACACTATCATTCATACTCCACTACAATGAAGAAACCCTTTACAGAAACGCTGTATATAMTTATYGTTAGAAAAATCATGGAAAGCCTTTTCACTGCCACAAGAAATATAGAAGGGAATGAYTCCACATTGAAATATAGCACTGATKCAGAAGATGTAATAAAGTTCAAGCCTTGTCCTGCTTTACCAAAACTTGATATTGTCGATTTTAATGTGCTGGTAGACAACGTTTCATTTTTACATCCTTTGCATATCATGTTCTCTTGGTTGGTTGAAATGGATCGGTCTATGGATTCTGAAAAGAACTTATTTCATTTATTTGAGATCATTCAAGGTGAGTACGACTTTTATTTTGGACAACGCTCAAACAATATTCAGAATCACAAAGTTGAATCAAAGTACAATGGGGTATTAGCATTTTTTGATATCCCGTTGAGAAAATTAGTTCTTATATCCCAAATTAAAGTCAAGCTATGGATTCGYAATGGTGCTAGTCTGAAAAATCAATTTTCATTGTATAGAAATACAGGTAKTCGAGAGTTTGGTTATGTCCGTGACTTGTTTCTCTTTCAAATCTTTGTTTGCTATTTTAAACACACCGAACTTTTAACTTACACAATGTTTGATAGATGGAATTTGCTTGGCTGGATTGATCTTGAAACTGAGARCCCACCCTATTCGAAACAAGACTTACTTCCTATGGTTGAAGAGTTTATCTTGTTTTTAATTTACGTTGTTACAGAGGATTCTCACTTACACAAATTGAATGCCGCTGATGTAGCTGATACTATTATTGAAAATGAAATTATTCATGCGATTGCGTTTGAAAATAAAAAATTTAATGAAATACGCTTATTGATTGCTGATCATATCTACAGTCAAAAAAGGTTCCAAATTATCTTCAACAGATGTACCGAACTTACAAACCCTAATGTTGATGCCCATATCGAAARATGCTACAAAGTGAAAGAAAGTAAGAAGCATTTGATAAATCCATATTATATTCATTTTGATTCCAATCGAAGAGAATCTTGTATTCAAGCAATGAGAGATTATTTGTCAAAAAAAGAGCACATTCCTATTTCTAGTGTGGTAGTTCAACCAAAGCAAATAGAATGGTTTTCAAGTCCCTTTGCCAATGTTACAAAAATATTATTTGATTCACACGTTCTATTGTTCATGAAAAATTCTTTGGTTTTTTACAACGAACAGCTTTCAGCAGCAGAGCCACTTCACTGCGAAACATTCTTTTCTTTGTTATTGCATTTGATTCACATTTTGGTGAAGCAAGAGCATTTTGTTGACGCTCCTKCAACTTCAGTCATAGCATTATTCACGTCATTATGGRACACCTTTAATGGTAATGACCTGAATGAAGAGAGTCAATCCAAGATTAAATGTATAATCTTAGAAATGGAAACCTATTTTACCAAAAGATCAATTGAAATTGGGGAGATTATTTTGAATTTTGACTTTGATCTACTTAAATTGAGAGAGGGTAGTAGCAAGAGCACATTGAATATAACGTCAAAAGAAAAGAAAAAGAAAAAAGCTCGCAGAAGGGGACTGAAAGCTTTGGAAAATATGAAGAAACAACAGAAAGAATTTGAAGAACGAATGAAGATGGATGAACTAAGTAATAGCATTGGAAGTATYGGTAGCGAGATTGAAACCGCAGATTCTTTGAGTGGTAATCAACCACATAGCTCAGGAACAGGATCTTTTKCTGGTAGCCAGACAACTTCTACCGAGYTGAATTTTCAGCATGAAACCTTTCCTACTGACAAATRCCACGAAAATGGTCAACTTGAAGAAGAAATTGAAATGGAAAATGATGAAGAAAAGAGTCATTCTCACTCRTGGAACTATCCCGATGGAACATGTTTACTTTGTCACATGCCTGCTAGCGAAAAAGACGATGTTTTTGGTGTTTTTAGCTACATTACAGTCAGTAATCTATTCAGATATGTTCCAGTCGATGATGATTATTGGTTCTATAAAGCGTTTTCTGGAAACCACAATTTGGATAGAAAAGAAATTAAAGAAAAGACAGAAATTGAGGAGTATTTGAGAAACTATGAACGGTCTCAAATTATTGGACCAGGCTTTCCAACAGTTGGGAAAGAAATTGATAGTACTGGATATTCCGATAACATTTCAGTSTTTGGTGGCTGTTATCATGGAATGCACGAGAGCTGCTTCAAGGAATATTTTAGCGGATCATCATCAAAACAAGGAACTCAATTAACAAGAACATTACCTGAAAATTTTGAAAGGAGAGAATTTAGTTGTCCAATATGTAAAACAATCAACAACATTTTTATTCCAATCTTCTATGAAAAAAACAATCGAATGTTTCATGAGAAGTTTTCCACTAACCTTGAGTTAGAGCAAGTTATTGGTCGATCTTTTSACACCCAAAAGTATAGCAATGATGTCATTTTAGAGAAAATAAGACTGGAGATGTTCAATAATGTAACCAACTCCATAAAATACAAACAGTGGGTCCAGTTCGAAGGGAAAGATAGCAAAGGTTTTGAAAAAGTTGCTTTTTCAAYTCAATCAAAAGTTTCYGATGCACTAAAAGGAGTTTTAATATCGGTATCTATGCTATCCCCACAGTTTGAATCATTTGGAATACTTTTATGCAAAACCATTGAAGCTGCTGAGATTGCTTTACGATACGAAGATTATGACAAATCCGATGCCATCCATTTGCTCACTTCACAACTGAACTCCAAAACTRTAACAGGTATAAGAGTGTGGTTGCAAATCAGTGAAATATTTAAAGCTTATTTAGGATTGGAGAGAGATTTTGCCGGAGAAAATTTTGATAAACATCTTTATTCTCAAAGYTTGGTAGGTATTTACGACAATTTATTCAATGATGATTCCTTACTTTTTAATGGTCAAGATTACTTTTTATCACTAATCCACTGCGAAGAGTTGAATACAATTGAATTTACTTTTCAAGAACTGGTTGGGGTTATTTTTGTCAAACACGTTAGACAAGGTATTATGGAAACTTGTTCATTACTGGATATTAGAAAGACTGGTCACTCAACTGATTCGAAAAGTAGTCTGCTAAACCTACTGGTAAGAAATAAATTCAACGGGAACAGAGATCATTTGAAAGATATCATTACCAGTTTCACAAATGGAAGCTTGTATGAAGACGGGTATGTTGATATAGTTTACAATATGCTGATCAAATTGTGCACTCCATTTTTAAGAAAAACACTAATCTTGGCATATTGTAAGTTTGCAAACTTTTCCCCAAGTATGAACAATATTGAAGATGTTGGCTTGGAATGTGACAGRATTTGCAATTTAATGAAAATCCCAAGATTAGACGAGATACTMGATGCCTTTGACACGAGTAGTTTTTCRAATGTGAGTCAAGAAAACAGAAGGAGGATTTATGAAACAAGAGTTTCGTATCCTGGGAAGCTAAGACTAATCAATCTACCGCTTGCTCTCAACGACTTTTATGTTAAATACTATAACATCATTGACACCAAAGAGGATATAGACAAGACGGGAGAACCCGCCATCTGTTTATTTTGTGCTGAAACTGTCCAGTTACAGAAAGTGARCTACGGCGATCAATATGGTGGTTGTACTATGCACATTCGAAGAAAATGTGTTTATGATGGTAAGGGGATATTTTTTCTCCCCAGAAATAACTGTTGTTTATTGCTAGACAACGGTAAGGGATCGTTTGTTGAAAGTCCGTACAGAGACGATTACGGTGAGATCGACAGAGATTGTAAGAAAGGTAACGAGTTACATTTGAGCATTCCAAAATACCGGGAATTCAGCAAACATGTCTGGCTCCATCACGGCTTACAGAATGTCATAGCACACAATTTAGAGACRTTAACCGACACAGGTGGTTGGGACACTTTGTAATCATATACTTTTGTGTGCAGCTTTATACAATCCATTTTCATTGTACYATGCYTKCCAGGTCTGTTTTAATGTCACCRCCACTTGCAACTACYTTRGTTTTTCATATGACGATTTAGTGAAAATTGCGGGTTCTATTTTGTTGTGCTTATCTGTAAGCGTSGTTMGTTTTTTTGTGGGGACAGCGCGTCGCCGCGCCCTATGTCCAYGCGGTCGGGATGGATATTACACAGCAACGCGGTTAGTACAATCACGCAAAAATAAACAACACGGTTGTTTCATAAAWTTTTRAAACAATKGTTGCTAGGYAAAAATGCAAAGTTTAATGCGCGTTTTTTAAACTTCTTGTTTACATTTATCTTAAAACGGCTGTTTCTCYAATGTGCAGAAGGGCAGTTGCGCGGAAACGTCCGATTGGCTTTGGATGYAACAGTTTTTGTGATTGGTCGCGTTTTTYCACAGAGAAAACTATAAAAGCTAGAAACTTTTCTGTTCTTGAWYTCTAATTTATCTTCTATTTTTATTTCTCTTCTTTCTTCAGAACAAACTCACCTTAGTCACTCTTTACAATGCAATTCTCTACCGTCGTTTTATTCGCTGCTTCTGCTTTCGCTGCTTCTTCCACTTTAACTGAAACCGCTGTTTCCACTGATGTTCAAACCATCTACTCYTGTGAAGAAACCGTTACTGACTGTCCATACAGAAACGAATCTTCTGTTATCTCCACCTACTCTGGTGCTGCTAAYGGTAACTTCGGTTCTTACTACGCCGCTGGTGCTGCCGCTTTAGCTGCTGGTGCTTTATTAATGTAAGATTTTGAATACTTTTTTCTAAACTTTTCATTTCTTGCTTTCCAGTGTATACTAATTTGTTATAATTAGCTTATAATYTAATTTGATATCCGATATTTATCTTTGTGCGCTTTAAAAACAAATCCGAGATTCTCCAAAACACWGTGTKTTGGATCACCATCGATGCTTTTRAGTTCTAGCGTCGATAGACGCGACTATTTCCGGTCATGGCGGAGTACATAATATTGTTATTCTTGGAGTACACGTTCTTTCTTTTTCCTTGTACWTTTGTATTTTTCCAAGWCCTTGTGCTARCATCAGAAATAGAGACGCTTAATCCAATATGGCAGTGCTATACAACTCGTTYATGCGAAAAGCTATATTTTTGGTTAAGAAGAATCAAAATCTGATTGTTCTTTCATTGATAGTTTTGTCAGTGGTGAACTTTTTGATATACYACGCTGGGATCAGGTCACCCATCGTGGAAATTGATGAGATATACGAAGGAACCTTCAGAGGRAAGTTTCTACAGTCAATTAGAGATCCAAAATATTTTGAGTCGGACGACTTTTTCTCTAAATGGTCCTATATAGGGTTTTTAGATGATTTGTCAAACGAACCAATTGAGGCATCCAAAACAAAGCCATCAATTGATCCATTGCAACTTTTAGATGAATATGAGGCAGATGAATCAAAAACACCATTCAAGAAATTGTCAGTTATGGAAAAAATCGATCTTTATATGAACCATTTGTTGCCTGATTCTGAGTACACATTTCAATCCTTTCAAGATATAATATATAGGGACGTCTACTATGATCGGAAATTCCTTGCTCCTAGACTACAGAAGTGGTTGAAAATCCAAGCCCATCTAACTGATGAAGAGAAAAATATGCTGGAAATAGATGAAAGCTGGTTTGAAAAGGCAGTTCAACATTCAAAAGAGCAGAAGACAAACCACAACTTATTATCGGCCACTGGGATCAGAAATACTTTATCTCAATTAAAATTATTCACAAATATATTTTTCGGTGTTTCTGAGAATGTTCKGACACTGGAGGACAAGGATAGCTTCACTGAGGCCTGCTCTCTGGCTTCTACCAGGCTATTCACTTGGCTGGACAATGTCTACCCTTCATACATAAAATATGACAAAAATCTTAAMCCCACTCACATCTATCCCCTTGGTGAAAAGCCAGGTCCGTGTTTTATCAAGTCACTGCAATCTAACTCAAACGGGCGGGGTATAGCCATTACAGTGGCAGACCATTTGGTTCCAGAGTTGACTGGTTTACTTTCCATTCTTCGATTGATGGATAACAAGTATCCTATTCAAATTTTTCATAACAACGATTTATCTTTGGAATCCATCAAAAAAATCATGGATATAGCTACTGATCCCGTTTTGAAGCTTCCAAAGCAGGTAGAATCATCGACATTCAAGCCCCCTTCGACTTTAGCTAAACTTGATTTAGTTTTTGTTGATGTTTCACAAACTATCTCATTAAAGTATAGAAGACTTTTTGGTCATTTTGGGATGAAGCTTTTGGCATATCTTTTTAACTCATTTGAAGAAATGATTATGCTGGACACAGACACAGTTGTTCTCGAACCACCTTCTTTCTTTTTTGAATCCGAAAACTACCAATCTTCTGGAGCATATTTTTTCAGAGATAGAGAAGCAAGCTCGGGAATCTATGCTGGAATCATGGAGTACTTCAAGTCTTTTTTGAATTATGATCAGGAGGTTCATTATTTTGATCTTCCAAAAGTTACAGACAAAGTTCTCAATAATCGTTTTTTTGGAAGCAATGCTAGGCACTTTATGGAATCCGGGCTTTTTGCAATTAACAGAAAAGAAAAATTTGGTGGAGTTGTTGCTGCTGTTATGATGCAAATGTTCAACCTGTTTTCTGGCTCTCTACACGGTGAGAAAGAGTTCATTTGGTTAGGTCAAGAAATCATGGGTCAATCATATTCTTTCAATCCTAATCCGGCCATTGCTATTGGTGAGATGTCTCCACCAAGGGGGTTAGCAACATCTGAATTATGCTCAACACATCCAGGTCATATGAACGAAAATGATAAATTGTTGTGGTTCAATTCGGGATTTTTGACGTGCAAGAAACCAGAATCATATTACAAAGATATAAATTATGAGAGAAACCAAGGAAAATCATTGATTGACTTAAAAAAGGAGTACCTTTCCCCTCTTCATATAACTCATGGTTTGTTACCACCTCCTGCGGAATACACAGTTACCACTACTAACGGAGAGCCAACGGCAGGGTGGCTAATGACTCAACAATGCTCCAACTATCTTTGGTGTTCCTATAACATGATTGGAGAAAAAGATTCAGGTATTCCACAGGGGCGTATCATTGAGTTTAGGTCGAATGATATTGAAAGATGGGACTACTATGGAAAATCTTGGGTCCGCTATTTCAATTTGGGAGACATTGGTAAATCCGACAGCGGTCTACTTGGTGATGACTCCTATGATGAATTAGGATTGAATGACTTGGATGTATTCAAAACGGAGGACGAGCTAGCTCACGATAAACTGGAAAAGGAAATGTTGAATAACGTCATTGGTACTGGAAAATTTAGAAATAATGCTGTTGTTGAATCGGAGGTTGCCGACAACGATTATGGCTCGAAAGCTGATACCGAAGACTTGGACGATGTAGCAGAAAAGGACAACAAAAAGAGTTGGGATGAATTATACAATGATGCGAAAGAGGATGGTTTGTTACCTGAAAACAACGAGAGAAAAGAGGAGCAGCCAGCATATTGATGATGCATTTGGCAACATCTTTAGTTTCATATATTACATGAACCTACCAAATGTTTATAGTAGCCAAAATCTGTATTTTTCTTTGCATTATATTAGTTATATAGCATGCATTTCATTACATTACATTTCGGGAACCACGCAGCTTCGAGCTTCTAGCTTCCAGCATCAACCAATTTTCCATATTTCCAGACTCATTATACGGAACTTGGTTCTAGTGCTGAGAGGCTCGTTTCCAAACGTTTCGACGGTATCGGACGCTCCGTATTCCAAATTAGAATCCAGCCATAAACCAAATTTCCCATTTCCAGACCCAATACTTATAAAGTGGTGGTCGGAGTATATAATGAAATCATTCAATCCTGTGTAGGGGAAGACTTTCAGATCCAGAGTGGTTCCGGAGCCGATGCTGCCGTCTGCAGCGTCATATTCTACATTGCCACTTTCGTGATTATGTGCCAATTTCTTGATCGATCCCTTTTGTGTTTTCCAAAGGAAACTATCGCCATTACCATAATAATACTTGGCCTCCAAGGGTCTAAGATAGTCGTTGATGTATGCACCAAAGATATTTTCATGTGTATCCTGTACTACTAAAAGATAGCCCCTTTTCCTTGTTGTATTTTCGCCCAGTTTGGGAGCACAATTGTTGTATAACGTTTGCATGGAAACACCATTCTGTTCTATGGAATACAGCAATTCCCATGAATGATTGATTTGCAATATTGCCGGCATGTGTAATCTCAAGTCTTCTGCCAGATCCCGGCTGAGGATTTTGTGCTTGGTGTTCTGTTGGTACCCATTCAATTGAAGTTTTGTCAACGGTGGCTCCTCGAACTCATCAAACGTCCGTGGTGTATCACATCTGCCATCATTTTGGTCCTCACTTGATGATCGGCTGGATGATCTTTTAAAGGCCAAACGCACTTTTTGAAATGGAAGTTTACTCATCTGCTTACCACGCTACTCTCACTCTCTTGAAAAAAACCACAATCCCTCTAATTGATGGAGGATCTCGTGGAATACATATATATAAATATATTGCTATATCTATATTTATGTCTGTATCTATATATATATATTATCACCAAATGTGTCAGAAATGAACAATAGAGGTGCACAAGGTTAATCAATAAACCCAGTGTAATCAAAAATTTATCCTTCGCTATTTCCATGCGTGCACATACAATCAGTTGAATGTCGAGACTATATACAATGAAAAATTGCCGTTTGAAGACATCAGACTTCCACAGTGGTTGTAGGTTTGTGAAAATGGAGGTGGCTGAGATTGAAGAATTGTCCATTGCGTTACGAAATGTGGAAACCCGAATCGGCACAGACAAAGAAGTCATCAAATCGGTGTACTCGACTTTGATATCTAGTATCAACGTCAAAGAATACCGAATCATAATAGCATGTTTGAAGGTCTTTTCCAACTATTGTGCAGATGTTACAGAGAATGCAAAATAYYTTGTTAGTTTGGTCAGAGGTRACTTTCCGTTTGAATTGAAACYGGYGYCGCAGARKAYTYTAGARCAGGACAAGCCAGAAGTGTTGATGATTTAYAGAATCCAGTTCATAATCCTGAACAATATCATCATCACYGGAAGRGATACTATAGCTAAGGAAGATTTTCAATGGATGTTTGRAAACACTTTGAAGCTCTGTAATGAAGCGGCGGAATTGGGCATAGTATTGGACAGTGACGATATCTTGGACACTTTTACGGAATTTCAACCGTTGATCAAAACACTAACCATAAACAATTATAGACAAGTGAAGAATATTTTCTCARCACTACACAAMGATTTTGTACTTAACCATGAAATAGAAACTCAARCCACATGCGAAAAAGTATTGTTAAATTACAGTAGTCAATTGAATGTTCAAGACCAATCCGAAGATGAAAGCATCAGCYTGTTTTTCGACCTATACCAAAACTTGTCGACAGAGTTTGATATAAATATACTTTTGAATATTTCTTATGCTCTTAATATTCAAACTGAAGAGTTTAAGCATTTGTTGATGTCAAAAATGTTAACAGATGAGGGCCATTTGGTAATAAGTAAGGTTACCCCCATGTCGCTACTCATACTTTCAAACACCCTCACATCAAAGGACTCCATGCTTGAATTTGTATCTTCYCACAATGYAGCCACTTTGATGGAAGATTATTTCACCAAAGTGTATCCAGAATTAGCAATCACATCGTTGTGCGATCTACAAAGYATAGCATTWTTCAATAAGGTTCCATCACAGGTTATTCAAATGAGCYCAAAAGCTTTAGATGAATATTTGAGYAAGYTAAAGCAGTTGATAAGCTCRACTTCTCTTAGCTATAGAACAGATCTATTATCTTTGCAGGTAATATTTTTGGGCAAAATTCTTGGCTCCGATTTGGTATCTACCTTCGAAAAGCAGAAGATTTTGCAATATATGAAAGGTATGGCCGAGACTAGCGATTATCAACTATACACAACAGAGTTCAAGCAAAAGTTRAACACCATTTTCATTTGTTATTTGATTGAACACAAAGCGGATATGGAGACTGATCAAGCCTTAGTGAATGATCTGAAGATTGGCTTCAGCATTTGTGAGAATATTTTACAAGACTCAATAGATCAGCAATCGCAGGTCAAYTTTGACTATCTAATGACMTTGAGCAAATTATTTGGTGTCACTGTTGTGAAATTTGGACCAACTAAGTGGTTCAGATCATGTTTTGCAAAATTTAAAACAGTTATCGATCTGGCAGATTCTTCAATGAAACAGCAAGGAACACAAGATGAAAATGCTAACAAGATATGGGGAACGCTCTTGAATAACTTGGAGTTCACTACTATTCTACTTAATAAAAGTACGGAAAGTTCATAAATATATAAACCCAACTCATGTACACACAGGCCTTTTGTGTGCCTTTTATAAATTGATGCTAATAAAATACACTCTCATGCTTTTCTTTCTAGCTGGTCAGTTCATCTAGGCCGTCTTTTGGTGGTTTTTTCTTCTAACTTCAACAAGAAAACCGCAATATCTGACAACTTCATATTCATCACCTTCCCCCCTCATATAGGTAGACAAGACCATATTGTAGAAGACAAAATAGTAGATTCCAAGACCTGTAAAAATATGCCACCAGCCATGACCTTCAAGGAGGAAACCCAGCGGCCAACCAAGAATGGTTCTTCTCCAGCTCCTAATATTGGAACAATAAATGTTGTCCAAATTCCAAATAAAAAAGCCAAACGCAAACAAGGAGAAGGATAAGATTAGACGTTTATATTGGGCTCTTCTCACACTTGGGTCTGGAATAGCTTGTTTTGTCAGTTTGATTGTTTTGTAGATAAGACAAAAGTTGAGAAATGCATAGAAGGCTTGGTGGAATGCCGGATCTCTGTATATGTAAATGTAAGTATACGTGAACGCAGAGGTCATGACGAAGGTACCGATATTGGAAAATAAGTTCCAAAAAGTTGGTTTGTTCCACCCAAAAACGTACCCAAAAGGAATAGCGGTAACCCACACCATTGGTAACTCATCCATCAATTGATGTTCGTACCATAGTGTCGAATGGAACATAAAACTTCCACAACCCACAGATGCAAATCCCAAGGAAATGAATATGTACAACAAGCCATGGCGATTTTTGAATGTGGAGTAGATATGATGCATTGCCAGGAGAATGAACCCGAAGTTTGTGGTCGCATTGATCAGTTCTGCAATATAGGGCGAAAACAGATAGTTTTCTTCACACCAGTCAATAGTTGCTGTTGGAGACCCCCAATAGGCCTCATATGCAGTTTCTGGGTATGAAAACATCATGTATAAACGGTAGCTGCGGGTATCTTGCAGAGCACGTATTCAAAGTTGGAGAACAAGAAACGCAGTAAAGACCACCAAGCCACTGCTAATTCCAGAGCACAGTTAAAACCAAAACAGAGTCACCTAGCACCAATTGCTATTTGACAACCTATATATATATGGAGATAAATTCAAAATCCATCTCGTGATAAGGCTTCTACTCCGGATTTATTCAACCATAATATCCGCATCGAAGCATTCTTCCGCACGTTCCAGTTGGACGTCGATCGACGCTCAAACTAGCCCCGGTGCACCTACCCGTGTCACGTGCACACACGAAGGAGAGACGGTTAACAGAGACAATGATTCGGATAGTTTTTGCCGCGATCCGTAGTCGGCGTTAAGATGAATTAATTCGTGTCTTCAATGGAACATTGGACTAAACCTTGAATGAAGATCTTTTTTTTATGTCAGGCAGGTGTGTTTTATGTTCTTTTTTCTAGTTTGCGAACTATACAAGAACCACTGGCTCTGATTCACTCCACCATTTGGTTTTCCGATTGATGTTATGCACCACTACATGTAGTGCACGTAATGTATATTGCTTGACTTGATGTGTATCATTTGACGTATGATAGAGACGATCCATTGAATAAATTTTATAGGCGAGATTGTATCGGCTGTCACACGAAACGAACCGTCTGGATCGTCGCAGCTAACAAGCTTTGGAACATCAGAACAATTAACAGCCACGCGTGATTCAAGATCAGACATTCCCGTGCCGAGAAAATAAAGATCGAGGCATCTTTTATCCATCACTATGTAATATAAGAATGTGAACCMCAAATGATGTTGGTGTAACCCCTTTTGTGGCTACTTATGTTATCCCTAAATAGTGGCCTTCAAGAAAGTGGCTGGATTTGTAGCAATCGTGATTGTGCTTTGAGAAAAGTGGATGCGATGATGTTGTTTCTGTTGGTTGTCACCAACAGCAGCTTTGTCCCTACTAGTTGATTGTACCCTTGGAAAAAGAAAGAACAGGGTAATTTTATTCCTTTGTCAAAAAAATGTTACATCCATGTATGCACATAGATTTATAACATCGTATAACGTAGCTATCCTAATTTTTTCCCCACAATTCAAGCTCTTTCACCCCTCTCGTTATCAAAAAAAAAACACGTTTTCCAATCAGGTTGTCAGGATACGCTCCCAACATTATCAATATCTGTAGTTGCTCGTTCAAACCGTGTAAAGCCTTAATTACTGTAGTGTGTTTTGCAGTTCTCAGGACTAAAAGCCTATTTCTCCTAAACGTAATTAACCATATAATAACACAAATTAACTCTTCATGGAAGCAGAAAAGTTGCCAGAGTCAACGACCATTCGCAGAAAGCGGGGTGCCATGCGGGCCCAGGCCCACAAAACCCAAAAATGTAAGAGATAAAATTACACATAACCAGATTGGGCTAACGTTCCGATACGCTCAAGGATGGTATTGGCATAGTCGTGGTAGAGTATAAAGCTACAAGGATGCAGAAAACAGAAAAGACCGCAATCTATGACATAATGAAGACTAGACTCTACTTGTCTTTAAGATCAATTAATATTCAAGAGACTTGAGTTGCTGGCAACATTCCGCTACTCAGGGAAAGCCACATTAAATACGATGTGCTGAGCCGAGGACCTCGCGACGGGCGGAACCTTAAACAAGCAGGACATGGCCCATGAATTCACGATTGAGCTTTGGACATTTTGTAGAACCAATCAACGAATCAAGAGCACAATAGGTCGACAGATAATATATAGTTCAAACAACCACCAAACCAGTATTGAGAATCGTCTTAAACGCATCTTTGGGAGTAAGTCGATATAGCCCTTGGTAACCGTAATTGTGTGTAGCCCCAGCAGAGGTCAGCTCGGATTGGAACCCTTGACTGATTTGCCATCCCGCATTTCGATTACGAGGATAAGATCCGGCACAAAAGGGACATGTGTGAATTGGTAGCAGATCGGGAAAAAGCCATTAATGGTTGGAGTATAAAGTATTATTTGCATTAGATCCAGCGGGTTCTATATCGTGCGTAGTTAAAGGAGAGAGAGAGAGATAGAGAGAGTCAGCCTTTGACTCCTTTTTGTACAAAAGATTGGAATCTCAATATGGAACATCATTGAGGACTAATCTTTGCTTTATTGCACTTTTGTGCGCATCACGTTTACGCTTGTTAGTTTCACGCATGATCAGACGACGCCAACGAAATTGACAGGCGTTGATGGTCCGATTGGGAAAGTACATGGAGATGTCCCGCCAGCCTAATTTTTCCACCTCCTTTAAGTATCGTAGACGCTCGTCATCTTTGGTGCTCCACGTTGGAGAGCCAAACGCCATTCTAACCGGCTCGTCTGCATCCGAGGATATATCGGAAAGGCAGTTTTTTACCTTCCCAGAGTCCCTCTTTGCTGCCATTTGATGTTCGGTATCTGTGTTACTAGATGGCAAAATCTGGTTACCTTCAGTGTTTCGGGAGGCCGAAGGCATTTGTGGGATCATGGGATAGTTGTAGGCCATTATTCCCGGCGTGGGCTTGGCTTCTGATGGATGTCCATATTGATGGAGGGTATGTGCTTGCAAATTAACTGTATCGTTCGATGTAGCATCCATAACGGGTGGATATACAGCACCTTTCACACTGGTAAGTCTTGTCATGTTGGACAATTGTAGATATGGGTTCGTTGGATTTGGATAATTCTGATTCGAACTTTGTAATAAACCGGTTTGCGCCATTGGGATATCAGTTGGGGATTGTGATCTTGGGGGGTTTGGGTAATAGAAATTTAAATTTTGGTTATTTGAATAGGGTTGATAGATGGCCATGATTTGGTTGTTGTATTGCTGCTGCTGCTGCTGTTGTTGTTGTTGTTGTTGCTGCTGCATTTGCATCATATACGGATCATGGTATTGTGCTTGGTATATTGCCTGGTATGTATTTTGGTAGGGGTATTGATAAGGGTATTGTGATGGCAGTGGAGTTATTGTTGTCATTGGTGCTTGATTGAATGTAACCGGTTGCATCTGTCGAGCATATTCTGAATGTCTTTGTTTATAATGTTTTTTATAGTTTTGTAGATGCTTTTGATAATAAGAATCATATAGCATTTTGTATTCTGTCGAGTCTCGAGCACATGGTACTGTGGGATCAGATACCGACTTGTTCAGGCTAGGAAGGGCAGCATTAGACATTGTGGACTTCTTGGATGCTCTAAGGCATATTTCGTCCACCTGGTCATCGCTGACTGTCATTGTCTTGGTATTCATTTGAAGAGAATACCTAACTTATAAGCAAAACCTATTACAAGAAGTATGGGAGTGTATTCGTGGATTTTGCCTCAATTTTATATGTGAAAAACAAAAAAGCAGACAATGTTGGATCTGATTTGTGTGTTTACGGTCCCAAACCTATATCTGTTCCTTTTGCTATCCAATGCTACCTAACAATCTTTACGCGTATGACAAAGATAGCTGAAAGAAGAACCAGAAAAAAAAATATTAGTACACAAACAGTGAAAATCTGTCAGTTCAGCTGATTCGTTAGCGTCAAAGGTCTTCTAGCGTTGCGTTTCCCCTGAATTAAACGCGCCCTGGGAATGTTGTACCTTAACGATCTAAAGACAGAGTCAAATAGTGGAAATCAATATCACTCTTTTTGACCAGACCAAATTAACATCATCTGAGGTGCCGCAAACACAAAATTCGGGAAACGCCCACACTTATATAGGCCTCTACCACATAAATAATATGGAGGGTACACTTACCGCAGCTGTAACCAGAAACTATCCCAGATTCCCGCATCTGACGCACTACATAAAAGGCTGTGCCGATCGGCAGTTTTACAAAATATTTTAACGAAATCTCGAAATTTGCGCAATCATAACAAAATAGCAAGACTAGCCGCCTTCTGGCATTTAGTGGTGACAGAAAATGAGATATTACACTCTATGGGTTATACCCGAGGAAGCCCATCATGTTTGTAACGACTAAAGACTTCAATTTATAGAGGGGTCTATTTTATTGTGGTGGTTGTCTTTGATGGGAATGAAACCCCCACCAGATTTTTTGGTGGTGCAGAAAACGAATAGATCTGAATCGGGTATGCAATGCATTTTCCGTTTTTTTCCCGATCTGACTATTGGCAATAAAATGATGAGGGTGATATAATGGAACATATTTGATTTTTGAATGTTTATAGATGAAAAAAGAAATTAACCGATGGTACTACATTAGCTAGGGTCGTGTCTTTAACTTTATATTTGCAATGCCACTCACCATGGAAGCCACGGGTTAGAGTCTATTCGGTCTTGCGAGTCTCAGAAAAAGGGCACAGCCGTTCTCTCACTCCCACTCTCTCACACATGCACGCACGCACCCACGCAGTCACACAGACAGTCACCCAGACAGTCACCCAGACAGTCACCCAGACAGTCACAACCACACACTCTCTGTATATTCAAGTAATTCCAAATTTATAGGGTTTTGCTGATACACGTGCATGTTTTACAAATATAAACTGTTAACATAATGCCTTATTCCCCACATGTGGTTTTGACGTTTTCAGGCGTGAATTGTAAGGGTTTTACGAAACTGATGTTCTCGTCCATTCTTTGATCAGAGCTTTCTTCATGTATAACGATATGTTTCGGTGTTTCAGCAGGTCATTATGATTAAACAGAGAAAACTTTACAGTAGTTTAAGACTTAGCATAACAAGGGGTGCATGCATATGTACCTGGTCTATACCTGCCTGTCGACCAAACAGACACCATTCGTTTCGAGTATCTGGGGTACCACGTTTTGTTCGCCTGCAGTGACATGGCACGAGCAAGTTGTTGAAAAGACATCTACAGAAGTTTTCGGCTCTTTCATGGCAGGTTTCATAGGCACCCTGCGTCATTTTTTGGTAGATGTCTAGAAGATCAGGTCTAGAATGGTCAGTTTACAACGTTTAGCCGATAACAGCCGAGTCTCGGCCAAATAACTAGCTGGACTACCATATAGATACATGTATCTTTTCTCTAAATACAACTTCTTCTTTAGTATTAGCCGGAATGGCTCAAGTATAGTTTTACAACAAACAGAGTACCATAAACATAAAGGAAACACTACAGTCAAATAATCACTTATTATTTTCATGCATGCCAACGGACACATGACATGATTAATTCTGCCAAGTGGGGCTAAAAGATTCGGTTAACTCTCACTGGTGTTTTTTATAGCAACCAATAAAAATTCTTCTGTTTGTTTTTTTTCTTAAGTGCATAAGGATATTCCTGTTATCTTCATGCACACTGTTTAAACCCGCGTCCAACCTTATTATGGCGCGTTTTATTATTTGAACCCTATTTTTGCAGCGCTACATAGTCTCGGCAGAAACATGGTTAAGTTTTCTTGTTTTGTAACATCCTGGCCCAAAAAGGTATTTTTCAAAGATGACGCATTGTTGTCGGGTAATTTTTGCATGCACAAAGAGCTAAATATCCGGGTTACGATTGTCTTGTTCAAAGGAATTATGTACGAAATTACTGTCGCTATGCTAATAAAGTCAACGACGGGTGTGTTTACATTACTAAAAACACAAAAGCGTGTCGTTAAGTAAACATTTTTACGTATATCTTGTACCTGTCAAAAAAGGGGTATAAAAGTTGCTAGAATCCCTCTTGCTTCCAGGGAGGGAGAGAAAGAAAAAAGATTTATTAAAAGACAAGATTCCAATGAAAGCAACAGCTGCTACCATCTCGACTCTATTGCTAGCATTAACTGCACCAACTTTAGCTTGGAAAAACGTCTGGGATACTACCGCTAATGGAAGCGGTTGTAGCGCTGGATTAGCAACCTATTCGACTGGTTTCAATGCTAGATTCTTTGATTACGCTGGTGGTGATTTAATCAAAGTGAACCAAGATTCTTATGTTGCTGACCAATATTCCGTTGGTGCAGTCAGAACTTCCACTAATGGTGTTACTGAACCAAACTTCAGCTTTTGGAACGGTCTTGGAGGTAAACATATTTACAGCATGTATAACATTGATATGTGGAATGTCCTCATTGAATTAAAGGGTTATTTTGTTGCTCCCGAAACTGGTTTATTTCAAGTTAATGTTCAGAATATCAATGATGCAGGTTTTGTCTGGTTAGGTGCAGGTGCTTTTGACTGTTGTAGCCAGGCAACCGAAACTGGTACTTATGACGATGTTTTGTTAGGTGTCAGAGATAAAGATGCACACACCTCTTATGTTTACTTGGAACAAGGTATGTTTTATCCATTAAGAATGACTTACATCAACATTTATTTTGGTGCTTCATTCCAATTCGAAATTGTTGATCCATCTGGTAACATCATCAACAACTTTAATGAGACCATCATTAACTTTGAAACCAGTGATGTTCTTGCTTGTGCCAGTGCTAATTATGGTCAAGCACTACCTGTTCAAATTGATTCCGAATACAATTCTGAAGTTTCTTCCGTGTCCACATCATGGGGCCAATTTGTTACAAATGAAAATGGTAACCAAGTCACTGGTCTAATTGAAAAGGTTTACTACCCTGTTCCATCTAACACCATTACTACCACTGTCTCTAACACTTTTGCTGCCACCACCACCATTACCTCGGTCGCCTCTACTAATGGTGTCCAAACTCCAGTCGTTGTTGTTGTTGAGCAAGAGTCTGTTGACGCTACTGCTTTAAAAACTTCCATTGGTGCAATCACTACCACCGTCACTGGTAATCAGGCTACCGTTGCTACCGGTTGTTCTATCAATACCGATTTGGTTAGTGTTGCAACTGGATTCCATGCCACTGTTTTCTCATACAATGAATGTTTTGGATTCTTAGAACCAACCTATTATGCTAATCAATATACCACCGAAGGTATTATTGGTAAAGGCTCCTCCATTTCCAATCCAAACTTTTCTGTCAACGCATGGTTGGGTAACACTGACATCATTTACAACGCCCACTTAGACTCTTGGAAGGGTTACGTTGCACAATTGACTGGTTACATCAAAGCAACTGAATCTGGTTTATATGCTTTCACTGTTAACTATTCCGATGATGGTTCCATGTTCTGGTTAGGTACCAATGACGCATTTGCATGTTGTCAACCTGACCAAATTCCTTATAACTCTGAATCTGGCAATCTCATGTTTGCCAAGGATAACCAAAAGATGACCAATTACGTTCACTTGACTGAAGGTAACTATTATCCAATCAGAATTGTTTTAGTCAACTGGTATGGTGATTCTTCCTTGGACATTCAAATGGTCACCCCAAGCGGTACCCTTGTGTCTGACAATTGGAACGATTGGGTTGTCTCCTTGGAAGATGTCCAAAACGGCTTCTGCTCCGCATAAAATCCTCACTTTAATTATTTTTTATATGATACCACTCCAACTTATTGATTTTATAATTTAACCCACCTTACAATCTCTACTTGCCATAAATACGAAATGCTGCTACGCGGGCACGAAAGAGAGAGCAAGGAAGTTTCCTTTTTGAGTAGTTTTTCAGATGGCGACTAGCAATTACTTCTGGTCACGTGATGAACCGTGTCAAAATTTCAATACGCACTTCCATTTCTCCTCCTCGGGACCTCTGAGAGGTTTACTACCCGATCCATCCATCCTTTCGGCTTAGAAGAGACACATCATGTTTAGACAAATCAGCAAGCAGTTTAGATTAGTCGGCCAAAGCTGTCAACCGGTTCATTTGAAAAGATCAATTCATTCAACAAGCGTAAGATGGAATGACGCAGATAAAACGAATAAAGAACGAACCGATAATTTGGAAACGTTCATCAATAAGATACGAAGCAATGAAAAAATCAAGTCGCAGCTGAAAGCTATTCAGTTGATTATTGCTGGTAAAATCAAACTGGGCAGTGGTGAAAAACTATCATTGATGCAGCAATTTCAACTGTTGAGTGACAAAGAGGTCAGACAGGAAATGACCAAGTTGAGTGAAATTATGAAGAGCGAAGGCGTCAATCTAAGCCAGGAAGATGTGGCTTGGTTGATGAAGAGCTTGAAGGCCGAAATGGAAAAGTGATGTTAATAGTAAATGCACATGTGTCTATATGTAGATTGAAAGATGTATAGATTAGAATCATAAAAGTATTGTATTCGCCGTGTATTCATATAGTGACATAATTTCTGAGACGCTAGAGCTGGTATTTTTTTTTTTTTTTTTGTGATCTGATAAGTTGGAAAGTGCTAATTATTCACAGTTGAAGTAGCAAGTCCGTATGAATATGGAGCAAATTTTATTCGACACATTATCAAATGATAAAACAAAAAGAGAAGAAGCAAGTAGAATTCTGTTGGGAAATAATGATGGTATTACAAATAGATTACTTGAAGTGTTGAAAGATATCAAAAATAAAAATGATCATCTAACTATCATTATTTTAACAACATTAAGAACTCGAATAAAGAAGTATGGGACTGAATTATCATTTAGAAGTGAAATAATGAGTTATATTATTGGTTATGAGCGCATTTTCGAAAGTGGTAATGGGATTATTATAGTAAATTTGAGTATGGATCTAATCAACATGGTCAAGTACTATTGCAAAATCACACCAGGGCAGGATTTCAATGAGGAGGAAGAATATGAAGGCATTATTAACAATTGTTTCAACATTTTGGTCAATCAACAGAATATTGAACAGATTTACATTTGCTTGAAATTGGTGAACATGGTCAGCAAAGAGGTGAAAAGGAAAGGGGTTGATTTGAGCTCTAAATTTGGAGATATTTACCTGAATATATTGAATCAAAGGCTCTACGATGATTTGAGGTGGTGGGTCATGTGTCAAGATATAATAAAGGTTTTTGTTTATTGGAATTGGGTTAAAGAATGCTCTTATTTTGCCCAAAAGGAAGAACATTTGGAACAGTTTTTTGTGTTGTTAAGAGACATCTTTCAAAATGGCCTTAATAGGAAGCAGTTCAAAACTTGTAAATGGATTATCAAACTATTTGCTTTGGCAGAAAGAAATAGAGATAAACACGCAAAAATATTGCATGAAAACTTTACTTATATTGAGCCGTTTGTCGAGTCAATAATGCAATCAGAAGATAATGTACGATTGAAGTATCATCTGGTTAGATATTTTGGCAAGAATACGAAAAATATCGAGAAATTTATCAATCAAATAATTGTCAAAGTAATCCGCTTAAATGAAAATGATGTTGATATATATGAAAATGGCGAAATCGATGAATTTATGGCTGAAATAAATATTGATCAAGATATTTTTGAGCAGGAAAAGCATGAATCTTTAAGAAAGCTAGGAGGAGCAGTTTTGAAAGATCTTGTTAGGGAACAAGAGGGTACTCTCAGTATATTATTGAAAGTAATTTCGGAAGAACAATGTGATAAAAGTTTTATTGTTATGCTTTTAGGCATTATCGAAGGCCATTTGGACAGCACAGTTCGAAAGGAATTGATTCGCATGGTTGCGAATATCACTAACAACACGTCAGATGGTATTTTGAAAAGTGTTGGTTATTACGAACTGAGTAAAATTCAAGATCTCGATAAGGAATTAGGCATAGAATTACATATTCAAATGAGTGATGCAAATGACCGAATTTTAAGCATGATGGAGATTTGTATGATTATACGGCATAGCAAGAGCATCGATGGTGTGAAAGTGTTCACGAAGCTTATAGAAATATCGTTGAAGGAAGGGCGGTACGTTGATTTGGTTGGAGAACTGATGGGTGAAATGTGGGAGCGGGAAGGAATCATGGATGCCATACAAGCAGAAAGCAGAGGGTTGGTTGATAAGATGGCAACGATGGTAGAAACTTGTCTGGAGCAGGGAATGGAATGGGAATGTGAGATGCTTCTGGAGGCCATGTATGCCGTAGTGGAGCTGGGTGCACCAGATTGTCATGATATTGTGGCCCGACTACAGCAGAGAGATATGTGGGACGAATGTCGAGTCATTGTGCAAGAAATGTCGCAAATGTATGTACTGTAATGGATGATGAATGGTGCTGAATCTCCTGTCAATTGGCATTTCTGCTTTATGTGGTTTGTTGAATACTGTGGATATCCATATTCATGAAACGAGTGGTATTGACACGGCCACATCACGACATTGCTCTTCTGCTCCCGCTCTTCTGCTCCCGCTCTTCTGCTCCCGCTCTTCTGCCCCCACTAACCAAAGCAAGCCCTTCCCTATTCATTACATCAAATTATACAATACATTAATGTATATATATCCACTTCCACAAGCAACCACACTAGATACCTGTCCGTGCAGACATATAGACACATTACCTACTTATGGAGTCGGTCTCTGGATTGTTGGAAAAGCAGCTCCTGCTGTGCCAGGAGCTGCTCCTCCGAAAGGCCCTGGGCAGGCGCAAACTTCTGTGCCCGGCGCTGTTCGCGCGCCTTGGCGGACTCCTTGCACGCCGCAGCAAACTCCTGCAGGGGTGGCGCGTAGTGAGCAAACCCCAAATCGCACAGCGCCGCCAGCACATGTTCCGGCGCCACGGTCTTCTTCGCAGCACGCTCCGCGGCCTCGTTGGCCTCGGTGGCGAGAATCTGCAAAAACGCCACGGCGCAATCGGCAAACGCCTCGCGTGTGTCACGTGCAAACACCAGGTCCGGCTTGGAGTGGCTTGCCGCAAGCTCGCTCAGCATCTTGGCTATTGTGGCGCGAGGAAGACTCAGCTCTTCATCCATCTCGTGTCTCGTCGTGTTCTGTGATGGGTTGTGGTAGCGGCTGCTGTGAATGCGTGGCGTGGCGCGACGCGACATGGGCGAGACACACGCCTTATATACGGTGGCGACAAGAAAAAGACGCCAGGATGGGAACCAGTGGAAAAGCGCACATGGAGAAGCCAGGGTTCGCGAAGCCAGCCGGATTGGGGAATTTTGCATTTGTGGGTTAGGTGGAATTTTTTTAGCGGAAATTTATTTAAGTTTATTTTTCACTTCCTGTGTATATAGCAAGACCAGGCTAGACCAGACACTGGTGGTTGAGAGAGAGAGAGATAGAGAGAGTAAATGTCGTCGCTTGTGGTTAGTGAGTTTTCTCCGAGTGGAGAGGCCGTGTCCTTTATTGCAAATTCGTTGGATGCGCCGATTTTGAAGTACCAGCCATTGGCATCAAGTAAAAACGCATCCATCATTCCAATAGCGTTGGACGCAGGCAGTAATCCGGTCAGCGTGGTATGGCTGGATGAAGAGCATTTCATTGTGTTGTATTCCAACAAAACATACTTTGAGCTTTTCAACTCCAAGGCAACCAACTCCAAGGCAGAACAAAGAGTGGATTTGCTAGTGACAGCCAATCCTGCCTTCTGCTCCACGGCTGCAGTGTATCTGCCCCAGCTGAAGTCTTTGTTATTACTGGACACCTCCAACCGGTTTTACGTGTTTTCGTTCGATCCGTTCGATGTGTCTCAGTCCAAGTTTTCACTCACCAGACATGTCCAGCTGACCCAGCTTCAAGAACAAGTTTCTAAAATCGTTTATGTCGACGACCAAACAATATATCTACTGTCCAATTCCATCTACCTGTTTGACCCTTCTTCAAACCAAGTATCTGAGTCTTTGAATTTGTTTGTCCAGGCTTCAAACTGCTCCCAGCTATCGTCAGCCGACTCGACAAATTACATTTTTGCATCCTCTTCAAATGACAGATTCATCAACTTAATCAACCTGTCGACATTCAAGGTGGATAAAATTTTTACATGCTCTTCCTCTGTTGTAAAATTCCAGTATTTCTCATATAAAAAACAGTCAATTCTGGCAGTTCTTAATCAAGATGGTCATATAGAATTATTTGTTGACCCATTCAATGCTAGTTCTTCTTCGAATCAGAACCCTACTGGCTCCAAAAAGAAGAGAAAGTTTGTGGTGAATAGTATTCAATCAACTGCCACCTTGAAATTATACAACTCTCCAGATTTGACGGTTCAATTCAAATTCGATAACTTGTTATTCTCAAATGATCAACTGATTGTCGCCTATTTCCAAAATGAGTCGTTTTTTGTGGTTGATCAATTCCAGTGGTTTAAAAACGATGCAATTGTGTCTGGAAATGTGATAAATATTATCAAAAAAAGTTCCTCAATTGAAACTTTGAAGTTAAGCTTGATCGATGAAAATTCAAATGCTCTATATACGGAAGACGATCAAGTGGTCATACGTACCGGTGACAATTTCCATGATTTAGATCCAATCGAAAAGACAAATGGAGAAAATTTAGGTCAACATGATAGTGATGAAGATGCTGACGACGATGAAGACGAAGATGACCAGGATAATTTTAGTAATCTAGTATCGAGACTGGAATCAAAAGCAAAACCTTCTCAAGAATCAAAGTTAACCTCCAAATCTTCCAAGACTTCCAAACAATCAAAGTCTAGTAAAACTTCAAACAAGTTTCAGATTGGTACTTTCACAACTAACCTACAGCAAGCATTGCGGAATAATGATAATCAATTGTTTGATTCCATAATCAACACCACTTTGGATGAAAAGATTGTCCAGTTGAGTATATCCCATTTAGAACAGTCATCCGTTTTGAAATTACTAAAAAAATTGAGTGAGCTAATTTATCTGAACAAATTCAAAAATACCAATGAGGGTTTGTATCTTGGTCTAGGTAATCCTATCGTAAGTTTAACCACATGGGTCAAGTATGTTTTGATTTACCACTCAAATTATCTCATTAATATATCAAATAACAATCTCGAATTGAAGAAAAAACTGAGTTTATTGGCTGTTAGTTTGAAAACAAAATCCCAAAACTTGAACAAATTAATCGATCTGAAGTCTAAAATAAGTTTGGTCAATACCAAAATAGCAGTCTTGAAGGAAATCGAAAGAATCGATGGCTTAAATGAATCCAATCCAGACAATTTGTTGAATGTTCAATATGTTGAAGCAGATGAAGAGTTAGATGCTTTAGATGAAGAGGAGTTGGAGATTATAGATGAAGAACTGGAAAATTCTAGTGATACCAATAGTGGTGATGATTCCGATGATGACTCTGTTTCAAATTTAAAAATGTTTGAGTAGTCCAACCATTTCGATGTGCTATATAGGTGAAAGAGAAAAGTTTATAAAGTGTATTTTTAAACAACCCCCGTTACTGTAATACAAAAGAAAATTTGACCTTCATGGATTGTTCATTGGTTTCATCGTCCAAAACTCGGAAGCTGGCTGATAGAGTTGAACCTCTAAACCTTCTCTCATTGATTTTGTGCATCCAGTTTTTGAACCTATTCTGCTCCTTCTGGACCTTTATGATTCTTTTTTTCTCAACGGCTTCATACTCATTCAACTCTTTCATTTCATCAGGCACCATACTAACATCAATGGGTATTTCTACTAAATCATCGTAATGTAAATCTGATACATCATCTTTTTGAAGAAGTTTGACACCACCTGGTAACGTGGAAGTTGGGATTGGTGTTCTAAATGTTTTGGGCATATTATGAAAGTCTGGTAATACATATCCACCTCTGCGACCAATTCTTGTAACTCCTCTCTTTTTACGTCTCGACTCTCTCTCCCTTTCTTTTACAACTTTTTGAAAATTCTCAATGGATAACTCAGTAACTGCAGGAGTAAAATCCGAAAATTGATATCTTGGTAACATGACATTTGATTCTAAATTGGACCTTAGTATCTCTTTCAAATCTTCATTTATAATTGTTGAGTTATCAAATTTGTATCCTATCATTAATAAACTCTTCAAATAAATTTGACATTGTTCACGAATTGAGTGAGCTATTGCAGTTTGAAATTCGTTTGGCAAGGAAAATTCTTTGCATATTACTTGCGCAAACTCTTCTGGGTCGTTCTCTTTATTCATCAAATCCCAGTCAAATCTATCTGTGTATTGATTATTGGACAATGTTATATCTAATATGATTGGAAATCTCAAATCGATATTTGGATTCGGTACCATTGGTTGATAGTCTGTTATTTGCTCTTTGATTGAACTGATGATTTTATTACTGATGTTGGACAGATTGTTTGATTGAATCTTATAATCCTTCACTAATTCTTCGACAAAAGTCTTCAATGTTTCCTCATCATCGTCAGCACTCCAGACAAAGGTATCATTTAATTTGAATCCATCTCTATCAATATCGAATTCAAGACGTATTGGTATATATTCTGATGTTGATGTATCAGGTGGTACCGATTCCATATCAAAATTATATTTGGTTTTACTGTCTTCAGGAAATACAAATTGAACTTTGTCATTGGTAAACCCATTACCATAACCATTATATCCATCACCCCACATGTTACTTGTCAATTGATTCAATTCAACTGGAATCTTCATTGATTGCATTCTTGCGTTTTTCACTGATTGATAAAACTTGTAATCTCTAAAAATATTTTTGAAAATCTTGCCATTGATACCAACTTCCTCATTGATAGAGCTTGGGTTGTTTTTGGCTGCCTGTATTATTGACGAGGTGTATTTCAAATAATGAATATCTTTACTTATTATGTCTTCATATAATAGAACATCCAAAGGAACAGGTTGATTGTTTTTTTGCAATCTTTCACTCCACTCCTTAGGGTGGGTTAAAACAACTGGATCGATAATATCGTCTTGTTTTTCGTCGTTCTCCTGTTCTTTGTGTTCTTCCTGCATATTTTCATCAATGCCGTCTTCTTCTGAAACGGCTTCATTGAAAACTGTATCCCGTTCTGCACTCTTTGGTAGCGTGTCATTGGACAAATTTCCCGAGTTGGGGTTCATTGACTCCAATTTGACGGGGTTGGCCAAATGAGCACCGCTTAAAGCTCTTTTTTTCATACCTTTTTTTTGCAGTGGTTTTTTGGGTATTTGAGATTTCAAATCAAAGGGCATATTTTCAACACTGGAAGCCATTGGAGATTGTTGATTTGGTCCTTGTTGTGATACGTTGTGAGGGAATGTCTGAGCTTGGGCCATTTGGTTTTGTTGTAACCTCTGTTGTTGTACCATCTGCTGCTGTATTTGCTGTTGAGTGAGAGGGGTGTGTTGCTGATGTTGTTGCTGTTGTTGCTGCTGCTGTATTTGCTGTTGCTGTTGCTGTTGTTGCTGCTGTATTTGCTGTTGTTGCTGTTGTTGCTGTTGTTGTTGTTGTTGCTGTTGTTGTTGCTGTTGTTGCTGTTGTTGCTGCTTTGTTCTTCGTTGTTGCTCAATCTGCATCAGAAACGACTTTAGTTGTGGGTTTTTCGACAGAACTGTATTTCTTTGCTCGGGGTCAAGTCTCATTAAATAGCTCAGCACCTGTTGAGGAGACGGTGCTGGTCTTGCGTCTCCATTGTTAGACGGTATTTGATTATCCATTGTTGGAGAAAAGAAACCTCACTGACATAAACAATCCAACTATCTGTAAATTCATGCCAAAGAAAAGCTGCTTCTCGCGCCCTCGTAACAGCGTGAAGCTTCGCTTTCTTTGCTCTGCTTCCAACACCACTTGCTTCCATATTTAAACACATTGCGAGTTCCATTGAATGTGGCGATAATTGTATTTTAAAGATGCCAAAAAGTAGCTATTTTACGAACAGAAACATTCATCCACTTACATTGGTGGTAGTGTGATGTTCATCATACGTAGCCGTGATCGCAGCACAGCGCATCGCAGCACAGCGCAGCGCAGCACGGCGCGACAATACGCTTGAGGTTGTGCAAGTATTCTGTAATCTCCAGTTAAGCCTTGTTTCTAGAGAAGGTGAGACAGAGTGGAATAGGGGAAAGTATGGAAAACGTGTTGACCCGTGCACGGAATGCAGCAAGATCCTTGTACAACAATGCGCCGCTGCTGCGACATTTGAACCCGGAGAATAGACATAACCAGGCGGAAAACCCAAACGCCCGTACAATGGACGGGCATTCGGTTCATGTGGAGCCGGCCACGGATGGAGTGTTCAGTAACCTGACGGCGAAATCAGGCACTGGCAACACCGGACCACCGCCGCTGCCCACTTACCATGAGGCGTCGCAGGACCCTGCTCCGCCTTATTGGGAGACGAGCGTCATGTCCGAGTTTGATGAAGTTTATATAGATGGTCTACCTGTCGGAAACGCCTTCAATTTCTTGTGGAGCATGCTGGTGAGCGTGATTTTCCAGTTTCTGGGCTTCATCATCACGTATCTTCTGCACACGTCTCATGCTGCTAAACACGGCTCGCAGGTGGGTCTGGGAGTGACGATCATCAATCTGGCCTTTGCCTCCATGCCTATAGATATCAGCAAAAATGAAATAGACTCGACTCGTGTCAGACTGGAGCCAGCGGACCCTTCCAACATTGATGTCAGCATTCACAATAGCATGTGGGAGGACGGATCCATTGACCAGTACCACTCTTCTCTCAGTGGACATGGAGAATTCCAGAAATCGTCAAGCTCGCTTTTGAACGGTACTCCCATTGTGGCGTACACTCTGTTTGCGTTGGGGGGATATATCATAGCAAAGGCCGTGTACGATTTCATCAAAGTGAAGCGGTTGGAATTCTCCATCATCAATCCACCGTCGGTCAGACMAGATGTGGAGAACAGCATCGACCTTTCGAACGAAGAGCCTGGTGCAGCACAAACCGAAAATGGACGCTCTTAGAATGCCAGMGTTACGTTGCARGAGATGCTCGATGCTCCCMTCTTSAAAACGACTCTTCTRTCTCAAATATCYATATCGCTATATATATATTGATGTATATAATGATGTATATTTTGATGTATACCCTGTTCTTTRGAGAATCATTTTTTTTTTTATTCTACTCATCTCTTGGACACTTATACACAGTGGCATCATCAAGCAAATACGCTACTTGAACTTAATTGAGTAATACCAGCATATTTTCATAAATAGTAAAGACGATACCACCACTCAAAATCAATCTACCTAATCTAGGTGTGGCACCTTTCCAGAACGTCATCAATCCTTCATTTTTGAATATCTTGACAAAACAATCAAGTGTGCCTGAATATTGCTTGTTAGAATCCAATGCTTGCATCCGTGTTTTGACGGTGTCAATAGGCATGGTTGAATAGACTGTAATCACACCAGCAAATGCACCGAGTAAGAAGGTCAAGCCGCTGCTTAATGGTTCGTTTCTTGGGGTATTGCTCCAATCCTGTAAGGCACCCTTGATTTTGGAGTAGGATCCTAATCTGACAGCGGAGTTAGCACCCTGTCTCATTGCAACAGGCAATAATCCTGCATACAGCCCTTTTAACCCTAGATCTTTTATCAATCTCATGGTTCCACGGACACCATCCTGGTATTTGGGCTTCAGACTCTGTTTGTCGTCAATCTTGGCGGTTTTGATGGCTTCAGCAGGTGTCACAGCGGCAACACTCTCTAACAAACCGGCACCCAACCCAGCCAAAACACCTCTAGGACCCGACAACTTGCCCTCTTTATCGGAAAGCACCCTTTTGATGGCATCAAAGCCAAGAAATCGCACACTGGCCTTGGCCGTATTACCAACAACAAAGGCCGGACAYCCAASATACAAAGAGCTCACTCCCTGCGTTCTAGCTACAGTGTATATCAACACCAGCGGGTTTCTGGACATTTTRCTGCTCTTGTCCACCAGCTGAAGACGAGTTTTGGCAAACTCAAATGGATAGGTGACCACACCCTCAACTGCTCCGGCAACTCCTCCTGCAATAAACGAGTTGAAAGGATCTGGCTTTTTGACGGAAGTCGACATCTTATAATCTTCAACTTTTAGTTTCAACTGGGTTGTTCAAATTTCACTCTCAAAACCAATCTTCACTCGGAATAAGGCCCTGGTTCCAATTATCTCTATCTGCTTCATCAATTGACTCATGGCAAGAGCTGAAAGTTGAAAAATTATTTATTGTCTCGCACTCTCCGTTACCGGCCAAACTAAACTAGAGTGGAGCGAGAAATGCKTGCAAGCAAGCTGATGGGTAGCAAGAAGAAGAAATACTCTGTACAAAGCTATTTGACAGTGGAGGTTTTTATTATAAATTGGCGACGGGCTAAACTTTCAAAGTAGAATGGTCATCATTGGAARGGGAGTCGCAATTAGCAGAATCTGAGTTAAGTTCATTGACAGAGTCTTCCCCGGAATCAATGTCGTGAAGAGAAAGACCGTCGAAATCGGAGTCGGAATCAGAGTCGGAATCAGAATCAGACTCCATCTCCGTCCCGTTATCTCCTTCTTCTTCTTCTTCCTCTTCTTTTTCGTCGTCATTGCTCGTTTTAGGGCGTGTGTTGGTGGATTCTTTGTTCAAAGTAGTTTCATTCTGGACAATTTCCCTTACAACGTACCTAATCCATCTCCTTCTCCTGACATCGCCGCGTTGTCTTTTGAGTTTGTCCTTGGCAACCCCTAAACCAACACCTAGACCAGCAGTGTAGGCGGCAACTCCATTACCCTTGACAACAAGATCATATACCCATTTGGAGTCCTCATCAACATCTAGAATGCCATTCATGTAGTTTTCGTGCACCCAATTCAAAGGACATAAATCCAGGGACCAGCCATCCGACTGAATGCCCGTTTCAAATTGGGAAATAATGTGTCTATCCAAATAAATGGGATCCAATAAAACATTACTGAAATCATTACTAGCACGTCTTCGTTGTAATGATATTTTCTCAGCGTCAGCAGACAAATATTTGGAGGAAGAGCGTTTGTAAACCGAAATGCCTTCATTTCTCTCCTGCTTTTTCTTGATTTTGTTCTGTTTCTTCATCTTCTTCTGGTGCTTTCTTTTTTCTTTAATTTTCTTTTGTTTTTCGTAGTCAAATATAAGTCTTGAAAGTTCCTTTGATTCTCTCTTTCCTTGCTCGGGGCTAGAAGTGATCCCACTGCTGTTTTCATTAATATATTTCCAGCCCTCCGGTGGTGAAATATACTCTAGAGCAAGGGTTCCATCAATTGACAAATTATTCAACCGCATATGGTTATTTGGGGGATATATATCTTTGGAATAACATACAAATTGCCAACATTTGGTTTCTTCGTTGTAGCATTGCAACTCAAAGATTTCAATCTGTCTAATTTCCATATCATCGTGGTTCAAATCTAGATCCTCCAATATTTTGTATTCATAATGATTCAATGTGCTCATGGTTCTCAACCGTAAATCTTCACTGTGGAAAGTCTCAAGTATTTGAACTTTATACTTGGGGTGCAGAGAAATGGCTATAGCCCACATAGTGATCACCACTGCAAGTTTGACATACGGGAAAAAAAACCATAACAATGAAGCACCAAAGGTTTGGATCACTAGTCCTGATATCAACAATGAAACAAAAATAAACCATGTCAGCATCTCATCTCTAAAATAAAACAGCTTATAACACCAGGCATTGACAAAATTCCAAGCATCGACATAAAGTAACATATGGTTCTGTAAATCCGTCAAATTCAACAAAAACTCTCTTGAAAATTCGTTAACTGGATTCGGTAACTCGTTTTCCCACATTTTCACACTTTCTTCGACATTTGGATTCTGGACCATGTAAGCCGGTATAATGATTTCGAAACAAATATAGTAAAGTGGTAACGTCAAAAAGTTGATTGGTTTCAGTATACATAACGTCATGAATAACAACCCTGTAACCGTCAACAACGGATTTTCCCAGTTGAAAAAGTTGGTAAGCCAATCGATTGTCTCAAAGGGTATTGACAATCTTTGTAACAAGAGAATAGCATTCCTGGACATGATTGGTACACTCAGTGGCGGTCTTAACCGCTGCATTTCGATTCTATTGAGAATTCGGTCCAGTTCTCTTTTACTTGAAGTCGTGGTTGTCGGAATCGCCATGGATATTATTCTTTCCATAAACTTATCGGCATAGCTAGAGCCTTGTGGTATTTGTTGTGAGTTGTTGCTGCTATTGCCAGCTGTGTCATCTACAGGTTTTCCATTCAGTTTGTTAACTGCAGGGCTGCTTTTAGAGTGATGGATGGAGGATGGATTTTTGGATTTATCTTTAGGGTCATGATCAATAACCGATTCCGATGCTGAAACACCCATTTGCAAAGATTCAAGAAGTGACCCAATATTCTTATTTTTGGATAGATCCGCTGCACTCAAGAAATCGTTGATTCCAAACGAACTTTTCACATCCTTACCACTGTCAGTTCCTTGAAATGTATCCCAAAGCTTGCTTCCAATTGAGTCCATATGTGGGAAGAAAAAAACTGCAAAGTATCCGTTCTGCGTTGATCCTTGCAGACGTTAGATCTAATTGACACATTTCTTGGTCCAGCCCGAAAACCAGCGAGTCACTTTCAGAAGACTAGACTGGTTGTGTGGACAGCGAGCCCCGACCATTTTCCATCAGATTTGGTCTCATTGAGAGACCAGTCAAATGGAGTAATGGTTGGCCATATGATGGAGATTCAGAGAGCTGGTTGCCATTGGGGGACTTTAAGTAAAATTTTTACAAAGACGATGGTTATATCTATAGAGAGAAATTGTATAACAAGTAAGTCAAGAACGGAAAAAGCCAAAAATAGAACGCTTCTTCTTCTTCTTGCCATTCAGCTTGGAGTCTATGTTGGAGCTTGAGGACAAGTTGGAATCACTGGAGGCTGGGGATTTGGAAGGTTGCAACCCATTATCCACCTTGATCTTTGGAACCTTTTTAGTGCTGGCGGGCTTTTTCTGTAATTCCAATTGTTCCTGCCTCTTCTGCTGTCTGTACCGTTTCATTTTCTCTTTGAAGTCATCTTCTTCCTGCTTGACATCGATTTGGTCAACCATACTTTTCCTCCTTTCCAGGTGAGCTGGGGCTTCAGTCAAGGTCCGAACAAGTTTCGACTCCTCGTCTCCTAATTTGGCACTTTCAGCAAGCTGCACTCCATACTTGTGAGCAGAATCGGATACTACAGTAAGGAAATTTTTAAAAGAGTCTTCATGGATCGGCTCGTTTTCCAATTTGGCAAATGCTTTGTAAATGGAAATTTCTGCTTCCAAATCCAACCGTTTAAGTTTGAATTGTGCACTTTGAACCCCATGGGTTGGGGCCACAAATGGAGGTGGGTTATCGGAATCAACTGAAATGTCTTCTCTGGAATCGTCACCCTCTTCATCTGTATCATTATCTGCTGCATACGCAGAATGAGTGTCTGAAGAAATCGACGCACTGTCGATACTCAAATCATCATCATCATCATGAACGTGGGGTATACTATCCACGTTGTTATCATCGCCAGCTTTGGTGTCAACACTCTTTCTTCGTTTGATGAACAGGTTTAGCTCATTAATAATTTTCCTATCATTTGATCCTGTTGATATTATGTAATCTTTTTGGTCCTCTAAACTATATACTCCCACTTTGTCAAGTTCAGATAAAAGCTGATCTTTTTCAAAGTATGTATTTAGGTTATTTTTTTGTAGGTATTTCATTCTCTTGTCAAGAGCTTTGAACAGCTTGGATTCAAATAATTTCATGTTCACAGCGGGTATAATGATCAATGGCACTGGTAATGTCTTGACCAGTCTATCTGACAATCTTCGAGTGGCCCATGATTTAGTTGGAGGAGCTTTACCGGGTTTTGTACCTACTATCACCAGTGAGGGTTGGTATAATTCAAACATATCCTGAAACACATCTTTAGTCGAACCAATTGCTAATTCGACAGTGATTTTGATGACTTTCCTGGGATCGACTATAGTTAGGGCATACTTCATTATATTTTCAGAAACTGCTTGTGCGTATTCAGGTGAGTTTCTAATTGTGTTCTCGGAAAGATTAGGTATGACGTTAATGTCATTGGTTTTTCGAACATATCTAGATAACGATCTACCAGGAGTCTTGATTGATGCAACAATAATCAAAGTGTCTCCATCTTCCAGGAATTGATTGCATGCCCAATCGATCCCTACCCATGTGTGCCTTCTGCCGCTAATATAACACAAAATAACACGATTGTTCATTTTTGGAGAGAGAGATTTCAATCTCAAGGCGTACATATCATCAAATAACCTATGTTTTCTTGTCAATGTGCATGCATCATGGGTGACAATTGGTTTGGTTGGATAAGGCAAAGATAAAGATTTCCTTACAGCCATATTCTCGGAAACGATGTCCATTCTAGAGCCAATCAACGGAGACAATTCTCGTGTACCAGGACTACGACTGCGGCTTGGTGACAAAGAAGAGGTACCCCGGGATCCAAACAATTGTTTGTAAGTGTTGGGCCTTCCCCGGGATTCCTCATTGAACCCGGTATTCAAAGCGGTGTTTGCCTGTAAAATGTTATCTTCAGAGTCTTCACTGTCACTGAACGCATATAAGGGATAACTGTCTATATCATCTGAAATCCGCAGATTGACCGTGTCAAAACTGACCGAGTTTGAGAAGCTATGTTCAATAGAGTTATTTTTATCTTCTTTTCTGGATAAGATGGATCTTGGCTTTTTATTTCCTTCCTTTTTATTCAACTCTTGCACTCTATATTTGTGTAAATTCGAGTTCAGCTCGGCGGTGTTGGCCATATGGGTGCACGCTTTAGTGTTCTGGGAAGCACAGCTTATGCACTTTCCTGTCACTTCCTTCAACACGTCTGTTGGCGTTAAAGGTTGTACCAGTGTTGGAACGGTTGACTTCAAATGGATGGTGTGATACGGGTATATTTGCGGGTCCGTTTGTGACCGGCTCACATATACTTTTTCATCAAACACAGACTTGGTCTTTGTTAGAGTACTGAAATCTGGTGCCTTCCCCCACGAGAGAGAAGTCCCGGCTGAATTCGGCGTGGTCATCATGGATGGCGAAAGCGGGCTCAGATTCCCATCTCGACCTCCCCTAGCTATCGAGAAATAATCGTCAATATCTTTTCTATTCATGTTATCGTTTTGAGGTTCACCTTGGCACTAAAAGCTCTATATCTATCGAACGTTGTCTCGAGATGAGCACACACCATTCAACTTCAAATACAAGTGACTGGTGGCTCCCTTACAAAGAAACGCCAGAGCTACATTCATCGCGATAGCAACCTCGGTTTCAAAAATGGCATGAGAAGAGAGAGGAGAGCAGAGGAGAGGGTGCGAACCCGCTAGTTTCTTTCATTTAGAAGGGTTTGCTATAAATCTGTATATCGGGTGAAATTTAGATGGCTGACGGTTGGGGCGGTTTACGATTGGGAATTGACGGCAAGCTCCATTATTAGCCTTGTCGAAAGATGAAGGAAAGGATATGCACTGAAGGAGGAAACCATTTCGTCGTCTGAGGCAGTGTGGGAAATGGAAGCATTGGAGCCGGACTTGCTTTCCCATCCATCAAACTTGAAATCCACCAAATAGTTGTTAGGTTCAAGTTGGAAAAGTTGTATCTGCATTTTCATCACGTCGGAAATGTTGCTGGTTTCCGCCTGGGCGGCAGCGTCTCCAGGGGCGTATCTCCATCTGACCTTGATGGTCCAAAGTTCCTCTTCAGAAGGCCGCTGCCACTCTGCTCCCAAGTTCTTGAGTGCACGATAAATTTCTCCCATCACATCCAAAGGATAAGACCTTGATCTGATACCAAAGTGCCACCGGGTTTTTGATTTTTTGGGTGGAACGGTCTGAACTTTGGCAAGCTCCGGGTGTAATTGCAGCATGTACGCCTTGTGGATCTGCGGTAAGGAAGATGGAAGAATGGCAATGGTGGAGTTGGGGGTGGCTGTTATTCCAGCATTTTGGCCCTCAACCAACGCTGCGGTTCTCCAATCTTGGGTTGCAGTGGTGTTGGTTTCGGATTGATTATTAGAGCTATTGACATTTTCAACAACGGTCTGGCTATCTCCATCTAGTCTTTGTTTCTTCATGGATTTCACCAAGGCGGTGTTTTTTCTCATTAGTTCGTAACTGTCCAATATTTCCTCAGTCTCGGGTATTTTGCCAATTTTGATGGATTCAATGATTTCCTCTCTGCTGTAGCCCATAGTTGTGGAAAGCGCAAAGACAACGTCTTCATCTATATCTTCGGTGGTTAAAGTCTTGGTATCACAATTGTAGGATTTGATGAGGTATTCTTCCAAATTGACTTTGAACCACTCATCTTCCATTATATCCTGTATAGTAATTCTGTTCAAGGGATTCACAACCAGCATTCTTGTCAAAAGATTTTTTGCCCCTGCAGATAAATCGTGTGGTAATGTATAAACACCATTGCTGATCTTTTTGAATAACGCTGGAATGGATTCATCGTCAAACGGCAATCTTCCACAAAGCATCACATACAAAATGACCCCACATGACCAAACATCCACTTCTGGACCTGCATATAGTTTACCAGAAATGACTTCAGGAGCGGCGTAATTCGGTGAACCACAACTGGTTTTGAGAAAGTTACCGTCACTCATGATGTTGGAAAGACCAAAATCGGCGATTTTGATGTTTAGCTGGTCATCAAGCAAGAGATTCTCCGGCTTCAAATCTCTGTGCACAATTTTGTGATTGTGGCAGTACCCGACAGCGGCAATTATTTGCTGAAAGAATCTTCTGGCCTGGTCGTCCTTCATTCTCCCGTTTTTCACAATGTACTCAAACAATTCCTTTCCCGCATACTCAATCACCATAATGATCTCTTCCTTGGACTTGATCACGTCGTACAACTTAATGATGTGCGGATGGTTGAGCAACCTCAAGTAYGAGATTTCTCTTTCAATCCGACCTTGCATGTCYGACTTGGCCAATGTCTTTCTATTGATGATTTTCAGCGCCACTCTCTGTCCGGTGGTGGTGTGGTATGCCAATTTCACTTTACCAAAAGACCCCTCACCCAAMGTCTTCACTATTTGGTATTTTCCTATCCTGTTGGCCTGTTGAGTCTCGTCGCCATGACGAGASTGTCCGTGGGCCGTTTGCTGTTGCTGTGCGTCTTGCATCGTCCTGCCCAAAGAAAAACACCTCTCCATATTCTTGACAACCATCAATAACTACAAATTCACCCACGCGAGAACAAGCCTGCAACACCTGTTTTTTTTGCGGGGATTCGAACTTGGGAACTATTGCGCAAACTCCAGCACTRGAACAATRAAAGTGAAGCCTATACTCCAACACCGGGAAGAAACGTAGATTTATGGTCTTTCACGCATAATAGCTTGTAAATTGAATGTAAAGGTTTTCCGGACSTGRCTCTTGGATGTCTTATTAAGTCTTAKTAAGTCGTTARATATAAAGGTTGAAATAATTTCTATACACAGTGTGGATGGAATGGTTAACGGGTTCTGATGATACCAGCACCCATCAAAACAAGAATCTTCTTGTAAACTTCGGGATTCTTCATGTGCTCTTGAAGAGCAGCAGGGTTGCCCTGRGCTTGTTGCAAGATACTGTTCATGACAGGGTCTTGAAGAATTTCAACCACTTCAGGGTCCTGTTGGAATCTGGCAGTGGATTGTTCGTATGTCTCGCCTTCCAGTGGTGCAAATCTCAGACTGAGAGCCTTTTGCAGCAATTGCTCAATTTCTCTRAGAACAGCAGCGTTGTTTCCATTCTTGGTTTCAACGTCCTTRGCGTCGTACAAAGTGTCGATACAGGACTTGTAYTCTTTGGTTGCTAATTGGGCATTGGCCTTTCTGATGTATGCTCTGATGAAAACAGGATCCAGCTTGATGGCTTGGTCACAGTCTCTRATACAGTCTGGGAATGACATRAGTTTGGCTAAAGCTGCRGCTCTGTTCGAATAGCCTCTGGCGTCAGATGGATCTCTCTTGACCATCTCTGTGTAAGCCTTGACTGCATTTGGCCAATCTCCCTGGGTGAAATATTCCTTACCTTGTAATCTGGCTTCCTCTGCCTTGTCTTTGTCAACATAAGCATCGGATTCTCTCTTTTTGAGTTCTTTTTCCGCCTCTCTTAATTTCTTCAAAGTGTCTGCGGTTCTATGTTCAGTCAAAGATTTTTCAAAGAATTCAATGGCTTTCTTTAAATCGTCCTTCTTCAARTAACAGTTACCCATTCTAGCAAATGATTTSGCAATCAGTGTATAATTGGCTCTCATGTCTCTTCCTTCGTCAACAGCCAACAAACATGTCTGGATAGCAACGTCATATTCACCCTTTTCAAACTCGGCAGCAGCTCTGTTATTTAGRTAAGTGACATCCTTGAAAGTTTCCCATGCTTTATTRTATAGTTCAATTGCTTCGTCGAATTTCTTGGATTTGTACAATGTATTTGCTTGGGCCTTGAAAGCGTCGGCTTTTTCCTTTTCAGAGGATGCAGAGGCAGAGGCAGAGGCAGAGGCAGATGCAGATGCAGATGCAGATGCTGCTGCTGCTGCTGCTGCTGCTGGCTCCTGTTGCTTCGACTCTGCTTTTGGACTAGATGCTGGGGCTGGGGCTGGTGTAGAGTTTGTGGTTGAGCTTGGCTTTGATGCTTCTGTTGGGGTTGCATCCTCCATCTGAACGTCTGGCGTTTCAGTAGAGCTTGATGCGCCTGCATTTGGRGGTTGGTTGAGATCAATACCTAGGATGGTGGTGATGACCGTCATCAATCTTGGATCGGACATCATATCAGCAGCAACAGATTGCGGGTTCACTTGCATYTTTTGCACCTTGGCCACCAACTCTGGATCTTTCATCATTTCGGCGGTCTTGGGATTCACTTTCAGTTTAGAAATCAATTGTGGGTCGGTGATTTTGCTGAACATGTCAGACATACCGTCATCTCTGCCGGCACTGGCAGCTGAATTTTTGGCATCGTTGGCGGCCTTGACACCTTCTAAGGCCATACTGTTGGTTGGCTCAATCTCCAGGGCCTTTGAGTAWGCAGCAATGGCACCGTCATAATTAGCCAATCCAAATTCTGCTGCACCAACACGGTTGTATCCTTTGGCCCATCCGGCATTTATCTTCACACACTCTTCTGCATCTTTCAATGCTGATCCATATTGGTGCAGAGACGTGTAACATGCTGATCTGTTGGAATAYAATACGTGGTTAGGGCTAGGCGATGCATCTATAGCTTTGGAAAAGTATCCAATGGCTCCTTCAAAATCCTTTTGACGGAAAGCATYGTTACCTTGTTGTTTATATTCGTCGGCTGACATCTTGGTTCTTTAATCAAAAAAAAAAAAAGCTACCTTGTTTCTCAACCTCCCTCTCCGCCATCATATTTCATAGTGTCAAGCACTTTCTTGCTCATCGTCTTATACCATCTCGCGGCGAAGCTTCGAGAAGAAACAACTAGACCGGTTCGAGAGTAAAATAAATTTTCTTTCAGATGTATTGSAAGGTGAAAAATATATTTTTGGTGCTTTGCTAGATAGAAAATGGCTGATTTTGATTGCAATACAGACAAATTCGTGTCATGGATTAAACAGAAGTTCATCAACGTAAGTGARAAATTTTTGGTGTCGGATTTGAGAAAATGTGGCCAGGGTCGGGGATTGATAGCAACGGAAGATATCAAAGCGGGAGAAGTGCTATTTGAACTGCCTCGGGACCAGATTCTTAATGTTGACACTGCAGCCCTTTCATTGATTGGAGAAGAGAAAAAGGATGTTTTGTTGTCGTTGACACAATGGCAAGCTCTAATTCTGTGTGTTGCATACGAATGGTTTATTGGAGAAAAGTCACAATTTTGTGATTATTTCAACGTGCTTCCATTACAGCAGGAGGACTACAATAGTCTGATGTTCTGGAAAGATGAAGAATTACAATTTTTGAAACCTTCGGGGGTGTTGGGAAGAATTGGCMGAGATAAGGCTGAAGAAATGTACGCTATCCTTGTTGCAGAGACTATCAGTGAAAAATTAGAAATGCCAGACTTTGCGGAATTCCTTTCCCTTGAAAGATTCCACATTGTGGCAAGTATCATAATGAGCTACTCGTTTGATGTAGCACATCCAGAAGTGGTGACGCAGCTAGATAATGAAGAAGAAAATTCACCAACAACAGATGAAAACAAAAAAGTTGAAAATTCTGAACAAAATTTCCAGGAAATTGAAGATGCAATGAAGGAAGACGACGATGAAGAACAAACCAGTGAAGAACAGGAAGGCGACGAAGACTTCAATGATGACCATGATGACCAGGATGATGATGATGGTGATGACCATGATGATGATGATGGTGATGACCATGAAGTTGTTGAATTGGTCAAAGATGATGATTATTTTAAATCAATGGTCCCATTAGCAGACACTCTCAACGCAAACACCACTTTGTTTAATGCCAAACTCAAATATGAAAAAAACACWTTGATCATGGTTGCTGAAAAAGACATCAAAAAAGGAAGTCAGATCTACAATTTTTATGGGGAGATGCCAAACTCTGAAATCTTGCGGAAATATGGGTATGTCGAATTACCATCATCCAAATTTGAATTTGCAGAATTGTCCCTTGCTTTCATAATGAATTTTTTTGAACAATTGTTTCAAAACTCATTGCCATTTCTAAAAAAGGAACAAACCGCCAAATTGATGGAAACCATCTTTGAACAAATCCAAGATTCAGATTACTTAATGGACGCTTTAACTGACGAAATGGACTCTGGTATAGTGATGGAAGTTTATGAAATTTATGAAAATGGTGAAGTTTTGGTTGAGTTGCTGCTTTTAGTTCTTATAGTGACATCCATCTTGAATTCAGCAAAGATGGATATGAAATGGTTCAAGAAAATAGTAAGAAGTGTTGAAAGAAAGGCTAGCTTGGAGTTRGTGGATTTTGTTGATAGAACCATCGTCAAATGCCACCAACTGTTGGAAAATAAAAATATGTTGACTAATGATACTATTGATAATTTAAATGAAATGATCAAACTGAGAATAGCTGAGTATCCAACACATATCATTGACAATACCTATAAGTTACCTGAAATTTACTCTTCATTCAGTAGAAAACAATATGCAGACATTGTCCTATTTGATGAGGTCAAATGTTTAAAGGATGTTGTCGATGGAAAGTTCCCTCCCATCGAAGATGATGGCAATCCTAGATATACAACTATTGAAGATGAAAAACTTTTGAAAAACCTACTGAAGAGAAAAATTGAAGCAGATGCTGCCAAAGAAAGAAAAAGATCCAAAAAATAGTTTCATCAATATATTACCACAACWTCATAGTATTTTGGCGTATAGTATGYTGYTATTGRTGAATAYCATCTGCTTATCTGTAAAGGATAAAGTATTACATGATTGAAGTACAAATATGATGGGRAATCTATAAATTTTTTGTGAATGTATTATATATTTATACATAGATATATTATGAAGGGCAAGTCATGTCTTCTATGCAATGTTTTTCATCAAATACTCAAACCCGGAGAAAAATGACATTGTGATTATGATGGAACGCGTGATTGAAGGCCCAAACCCTTTATACATATCTTTGTTGGGAACTCCAAGTTTCATCGGGATGATTGTTAGTTTTGGTTGTCCCATTTTCATTCTTATGATATTTCGCAAAACATCACGTTGGTATTTTGATTTCACGGTATCGAGTGGGAAAACAGTCACCCATGTTATTGCTCCCGAAATGGCTCCSGCCATTGGCACACATAATGCTTCRATATTCGGTTTCTGCTTTTCCGAAATAAAAGTTGATCGTTGTGTTTTTATTTGTAGTTGGAGTTTTACAGTTTCATAAACACTGTAGAATAACCCTGCATTGAACGAATCTCGAACCAGATGGTATTTATATCCCGAATATAGACCTTTGAATCCTTCATATTTGATAATATCACGAGCAACATCGACTACTTTTGTAGGCAAGTCCTTTGTGCTGATGTGAGTATGTGATTCCTTCTTCACAACCATCACAATTTGTTGGAAGATTTTGGTGAGTTCAAAAGGACATGCAAATAAAGAAATGATMGCTCCAGAGAGCACACCRGACACAAATGAAACCGGGAAGTTCTGAATGAACCGTCGTGTTTCTACATTCGAGACAGATGGAAAGTCTAGTGGTGGTAGAACCTCTGAGACCTGGGGCTTGAAATTTGTGTAAAGAGAYACAATCATCGATCTGGATAACGATGTAGTCAGTAGAGGTGCCACTATACCTCTGAACAACCCACGGATTCCTTCGGTTTGGACGGTCACTTTAAAGCAGTCAAATGCATTTTTGTAGCTGTGTGTCTGCATTCGGGTTTTGATGGAATCTAATGGGAACCCTAGGGTGGTAGACAGCATAGATGACGAGTAGGATAAAATCTCCACTTTATAAGGTGTCAGCAGCGGTGGTAAGGTGAAAACCGGATTCTCGTAGACAATATCGCCAGTAATTCCTGGAATCATGGTTGGATTTCGCCTCTCAGAACTGGAATCTGTTTTGGGATTTRCTGTCATAGCTCATAAACGTCTGTTCGTTCCACTTACTCCTAAAGCTCYATGTGCCTATAATTYATGGTTACAGTGTCTCAGACTCATTTCTTAGTGCTCGAACGATTATTGTTTTGTGCGCTGAAACGATAATGGGAGCAATGATTTCTTCAACAGTTTTATTCGCAATWTGGTGGCCAGTTTGTYGGGKTTCTTTTTCTCTTTGTTGTTACGGTGTGGGTTTAATGGTGAAAAACAAAGATCAAAATTATAAACATGTAGCATAGAGAAAGTTTTTATATATAGTTTAGAAAAAAATGTTTCATGAAACTAGTTGGAAGCAAAATATTCGGCCTCACATTCCTTAATGGCTTCGACAAGGGTATCAACAATGATGTCACCTTCTTTCTTAGTGATGATATAGGAAGGTGCAACAGATATATGATCACCTAGGGGAATAATGGTTCCATCTTCATCAGTRGTAGATCCAACGGTACCTTGTAAGGCCATGGTGGTGATACCCTTCTCAAGACATTTTTCATGCACTTTATAACAGAAGCCAGCTGCTGGTTTTAAGTGCTGCTTGGTTTTGGCATCGCAAAACTCAATAGAAAAAAATAATGGCAAACCTCTGATATCACCGACAGTTTTACAGTCTTTGGTTTTTTCCGCAAGAGACTTCATCATGTATCTACCCACTTCACCACCCTTCTCAAACAGGTTTTCCTTGAAAAGTTTTTGTTGAACGGCTAAACCAACTTGACAGTTGAATTCGTGGCAATGATAGGTTTGGGCACCGTTGGCTTTGTTGGAACCTTCCACAACGGCATTCTTGACCTTTGGAGAGATYAAAATTCCTGCAAGGGTGACATAACCAGAACCAATAGTCTTACCCACAGTCATAAGATCTGGACCACTTCCTGGCTTCATGAAAGATTCGTAACAATGGTATTTTCCATTTCTACCCAAGCCAACCATAACTTCATCCAAACATAGCAAGGCACCGTACTTTTCACAAATCGCCTTGGCACCATCTAGATAACCCTTTGGTGGTGGAACAGTTCCAAAACTGGAGCCACCAACGGTTTCAAAAAAGACACCAGCAACTGTAGATGGATCACACTCGATAAACTTATCTTCCAACTCCTTCAATAATTCATTGGTATAATCTTCTTCAGTCATACCTTCCTTGATCCCTCTGTATGGGTAGCAAGCAGAGACTTTTGGGGTTTGTTCGTCACTCAAAAGAATGTCCTTGAAATCTTTCTTTCTAATACCGTCACCTAGAGACAAGGAACCAATTGTGAACCCGTGATAAGAATTGTATCTGGAGATGAATCTGTATCTCTTGGTATCATTTCTTTCTAAGTGATATTGCTTGATGATCTTCATGGCATTTTCATTTGCTTCAGAACCCGAACCAACCCATAAGCAGGATGAAAAATGACCTTCTGGTGAATGGTCTATCATAAATTTTGATAGGTCTTCACTTGCCTTGTTTCCTAGATACATACCAAACGCATAGTTAGAGGTTTTTGCCGCTTCACACATAGCAGCGATGATATCTGGATCATTGTGTCCAAGGGATCCAACAGCTGCACCAGTCATTGCATCAATGATTGTTCTTTCTTCCCCTGTTTTGGGATCTTCAATGGTGATATACATACCATCAGCTTTGGTAAGAATTGGSGCYTTTTCGGAAATAACTCTTTGGAAAACGTAGGATTCAGAAGACATGTTTTGTTCTAAACGGTGCTTTTAGWTTTTGGCTGYKAAACTATCCTGTTGAAAARAAAKTAACAAGTAACTTCAAACATTTCCAAGTAATTTGTAACGAAATGCCAGATATTTATACTTAAACATGACAARCATGTAGCAAAACCCAAGCCTGCTTGCACCTTCCCGTTAAGGAAGGTGTAACAGAAGCTGCTCGCTTTTTGTGCTGAGCCTCCGCACAAAAGAATTTGTGGAGCCATTTCTCATCTCAAGCGTCTACGATAGCAGTTCTCGCCCATGGACCTTCCGTTTTAGTAAGTAGCATAGTATGTAATCTGAAGATGACTTAGAATGCATGCTTTTGTGCATACAAATTATCATGCAATGATTATATATAGAGGGAGAAAGAAAAACTATATATGTATATATATATATATGTGTGATTGGTGCAGTGTGGAATGGTTAGTGATGCGAACAATTACATTTGRACTGTATCATTGAATGTCAAGATATCATTCAGTCGTAGACCATTGGCTCTGATTTCGCCGCTATCTTCCAGCTCATTTATAAGGGCATTYACATTATGGTCTATATCCATTTCAGAGTTAATATGTTCAGTTGTAGAAACAGGTGGATTAKCAAGAGAAAGCAAACTCTCCTGTGTATCGTCCTTGGAAGCCACCAGGATCAATCCATGAGAACGGATCGATTTAACAATTTCGGGGCATAAACTCAATAACTTTTCGGAAACAGTGATTCCTAGTAAATTATTAGACACAGCATAATTTATYGCAAACTTGATGGATCTACTCAATCTATCTTCATAATCTAAGGAGTTGATAAATTCAATAGAGTCTTTATTGATGGAGTCAATATTGTCAATCAGAATGTTTTTTGCTTGCTCAATTTTGTTGATAYTGGTTGCTTTTTTACATGGCTTTTCTATTCCATTAGAGGTACATTCGTAAAAGCTTTTCGATTTGTTGTCGTATTTGATACCGTTCAAATTGTAGAAAACTGGATAGTTTGGCTGTTTCCAGTTCAAAATTGTGCAAACTGATGRGTTGTTGGATGAAAGGACAAGGTKTCTGCTGTGACCTGTGTGTAATTTTCGCAATTCTCTGACATGTGAGAACACATCATTCAAAATCAAATCTATAAAGTAGTTCAAATTGTTTGTGGCTTGTATGTTTGTCTCATTACATCTACTCATAATGGAGTTGTTGGAAACAAAAGCATATTCTTTCATATCAAAATGCTCTAGTTCGTATAATGAAGGATAAAATATTTCCAAGTTTAATGAAACATGTGCATCAATCAGGTCCAAAAATTCATGCAATGGTAAATAGACTTTGGATATTGTATTGTGGAAGTTTTCCCTCAATGTATGAGTAGATAATGACTTAAGATCTGCTTTCATTTGTTCTATTTTGGTCTCGTCATCGTTAAAAATAAGAGATTTAATTTGGTTGTAACTAAATGAAGATATAGGCAGTTTTACATTTGGAGCTACCTCAATTTGAAACCTAGGACACACAATTGGGGTGCCATCATGTAAAGCACATATATGAATCCCGTAGTATTCTCCATTCAATGATGAGCTGGTAACAAAAGAGAGCGATTTAAGCTCTTCGTTTTTATGATTGTTAAAACTATTATTGTCTTCAGAAGTAGAAGCCAATTTCCAATAAGTATCATAAGTTGAAATTTCCAGGGGTATTCCAGAATAAGGATAAATCAAACAATAGTTRAAYTTCAATGATCCAATAGTACGTAATCGAACATCTAGCAAAGGAATCTCAATATCACCTGAACTATTGATACCTATGCCAGGATACTTTGACTTTAGAATAGACGAAGTKAGTGTACCTTTGGCCAATAACCTTGTGCCAAAAGATGGGAACAGTTCAAAATCAAACTGGAAAGAGTCGTCATTCATATTATCCAATTGAAAAGTCATAACTTTTTCTTGATCAAGAACAGGTAGCATGATATTTTTTGGTATCAGGTCTTGGTTACTTATCGTTAATCTACCTGGAACCGAAGTTAAGAATGTATTGGCGTTGAGGTGGATTGAATTTCTATTGGAGTAGAAAGACAGTTTCAAAAAAATTTTCTTTTCTAGATAATTATGACCATATTTTCTTARTGGAATAATTGGTGGTGGTAAGGATAGCTCAGGTATSGTGTCAAGATTGCTATTGAAGTCATCAAAATTGAATACTGGTTGTGTCATTGGTATTAAAGAAATTGAAYCCRTTGCAGCAATGTTGTTCACTGTAGCTTTGGTGTTTGTGTCGTCACTTTTTCTATTTACAGTCTTCAATGCYTTATTCTTATTGCGTAGTTTGTCATTCTTCATTGCTTCTATAAGTACATTAAATGTTTCGGTGTTTCCCTCCCATATTGAATAATACAATGGATCAAATCCATCCTCGTCTTTTAGACTATAATCAGCACCAAAATCAATTAGAATTTTTGTCATTTTTGCATCATTAGCAAAAACAGAATAAAAAATGCACGACCATTTGTTCAATTTGTCTAATTGATTGATATCAGCACCATATTTTAGTAACAAATATATTAAATCGCAATTACCTGAGCTAGCAGCAATATGCAAAGGTAATAAACCTTCAGCGTTACATTGAGAAGGATTTATTAATAGATTGTCAGTCTTGGCTTGGTCATCCGTTCCTGATTTTTTRAGAAGTAAYTCCACTATTTCAAAATTTCCAAATTTACAAGCGGTATTCAATGGAAGATATGAAGGTTTCAGGTCGTCTTGTTTAGGAAATCCATTGGCATTRAAATCTAACAAAACCTTAACTGTGGAAATATGATCATTGATCACGGCCACTAATAAGGCTGTGAGTGAGTCGTTATCTTGGGAGTCTATGACGAGTGGAAGTTTGTCAGAAAAATTCGATTTTACGTAGTTCAATACCAAGATTATCAAATCATCCTTCCCATTTTCTGTCAGATAGTGTAAACAGGTTTTACCAGTTATATCTTTAATGGAAGGATCTACATTTGATTTTAGGCAAAGTTCAATGATTTCGTTCCTATCCGACTTGCAATTTGACGACTCTATCAAGCAGTTTCTGCCATTAATATCATCTACATCAGACAAGTCRATGAACTCCTCAAATAAATCATAAAAYTTCAATAGTGAATTGGAAGGAATTTGCAAATTTGAAATCAATAATCGAAAAACCTTTGTRAAAGTGAACTTTTTATCATTTTCGTTCAAATTTGAAATGATCTGATTTGACCAATCTTTTAGCTTATTCATTTGCTCTGCTGTTGGCAAGTTTGCATTTTGTAATGTGATTTCATAGAAATCGGTATATAATTGATCCGAGTAGTTTGAGTTAACGCCAGATTTTGAAGACGACAATAGTGATGGTGTGTTTTCATTTTGAGATTTGTTGTCGTTRTTTTCGTAGATTATGTATTTGTCACCTTCACTCAAAGCCTCTAATTCAATGAGATTACTTGCTACTAGGTCACTTAACTGAACTATTTGATTTCGATGAAAGATTGGCTGGACATTAACAGCGGTAGAYAGGTATAGCTCTCTCGTTTGAGATTTGGATCTTTTGTCCCACTTTTTCAACACTTTGGAGAATCCTGTTTCATTCAGTTCGACAAATTGTTCCAATCTGTTCAAATCTTTGGCAAATTTTTTGAATCCGTCAAATAAAGAGATGAAAGTGATTGAGGTTTTGGAAAACGAGCTACCTTTTTTGATAGATTTGTCCTTTTTCTGAATCAGCAAGTTAAATCTCAATCTCAACTCCCCCTCCTTTTCCAAATAGAACTCGTTAACCTTCTCTAGCTCTCTTTCCAATCTAAAGAAAAAAGAGCCCTTCTTATCTTGCAGCGTGGTTGAGCTGTCTCTTTGCAAAGCATTGATTAGTTTTTTCAATTGTTTGTAGTCAATGAAATGACCTGAGTACTCCGGTAATTCCAGCTGTCTGGCAGCCAGATATTTACCAAATTTCATGCTGTTTTTGACCAGAAGAAATGAATTTTTAATGCTGTAGCACTTCAAGKCAATGTGTTCACTAATAACCAAATATATTATTTTCTGAATTAGCTAMACAATCGCGCACGTGTTGCTTGGAAGGCGTTGGTTTTATTTATTAGGTGCTGAAAAGGATCTTCCTTTTGCGAAGCTTAAATTAGTGAACGATTGCCGTTCCATTGGAGCAATTTGAAGAACTTAAGGGTGCTGTTGGAGATGAAGGACGGCATGACTTGAAGTGATGTGATGTGATGTGATGTGATGTGAACTGCTGTTATTTGCTGGTTTGTCTACATTGGAATTGGATATTTATATGTATAGCATAGCGGATGGAGTAATTTACATTAAGAGAGATCATCAGATATAAATAAAGAGTATGAGACTTTTATATAGGAATTGTATGGAATTTTGTGGTAACGAATAGTGTAGACGGGGAAAATGTAACAAATGCAGAAACAGTTCTAATAGATTGTGTTTCCATTGACGAAATTATCAAACTCCGTATCAACGTCATTATTTGAGGAAATCAAAAAGTGGTCAAAATCGTAGTTGTCATCGAGATGRGAATCTAGGTTCGAAAATAGTGGTGGAGAGTTGTTAGAAACTGTAATTCCAGTGCCATCATTTGGGGCTGCCAATTGCAGATCGGAAAGCGAGCTGTAATCGTTGTTGGAAAGCAAAAAGTCTGAATGGAGAGTGTCAAATGTGTTGATACGGAAATTGGAAGATTTCTCGGAAGACAATGGTTTTGTAGGAAGACTAATRAAATCATTGTTATTTGAATGGTGTTCATTATCCAGATCGGTATCTATTGTGTTGGAAGGGGCCAGGGAAAACATTGTGCTTGGCGTTGTGGAGACATTGGAAAGCAAGTCGTCGTTGTCATTATAATTGTAGTTGTCATTATCGTCATATAGGGAGAGGGTATTAGGTATAAGCGTTGGGGAGGTGGCCACGGCGTTCACCGCGGATACTGCAGAAGAAGTCTGTGCGGTGGTGTGAGTCAAGTCCACCAAGGACAGAATCAAGTCATTGATATCTTCGTCGTGCAGACGTTTCTTGGACGATTGTGGCGGCGTGGGTATATTGCTGATGATTCCGAGGTCAGGTTTGCCGTTGTCGGGGGTGTCTTCATTGGGGGTGTGTTCTGGCTTGCGCACACCTTTATTTTTCGATGCCACGCCGCCGGTGTCCCTGAGCGATTTGAGAGCCGACACCAGCCGGATCACCTCCAGCTTGAGATAGTAGTTTTCTTCGTTGGTYTTGAGAATCTCCTGCTTGGTGGGGTTTCGAATGATGTCAATGTCGATCTGAATCATTTTCGAACCTGAGGATCCGCAAGTTGCTGGAGACTCTTTGGYCTGCGACTGGCTTTTGGCTGCCAATTTCGCCATAGGTCGTGTGTGTTCCTGCGTTTGATACGGCGACAGCGAGTCGGGTGTCGGGGACGGGGTCGGAATGAACGACGCCATCTTCACATGCACTGGGGTCTACTGGGTATGGAATGCTATGGAATGCGGTGCGCTGCGCTGCCTTGCGGTGCGGTAGGGTGCGGTCTTTGCTCTGGTGTCCTGTGCTGTAGCAAAAAGAAAATTTCAAATACCGTTACACTTCTTTTAAACAAATAGACTGACAACTCAATTTACAAAAAATAACGCGCTATAAAATTCTTTTTCTTCCGTATCCGGAAAATAAGGAGATTTTTTTCTGGAGCTCGACTCGACTCAGCTCGGCTCAGCGCAGTGCAGCGCAGCTCAATTCAAGCCGGGGAACCCCATCAGTTGGCCCAAACTCTGCGCGGTTTTCTTCTGGGCGCGGCGCTGCGAAAGCAGCGCTGCAAGGGGCGACTTGGCTGGTGGATCCGGGGTCTGGGCGAGGGTCTTTGTTTGCGATTGCGATTGTGATTGTGATTGCGGTTGTGACTGTGACTGTGAATTGGCGCGGCCGGAGGTAGGGGCGGCAACGGCAGAAGAGTCAGAGGCCGTAGCGGCCGCAGCGGCAGCAGACCTGACTGTTTTCCTCTCGGCCGCGTTCAACGAAACAATGGTATGAGCACCGCACACACAACGCAGCAATAGTCCTTTCCGTACACGTCGCACCATCATATCCACGCCAGGGACGCCCTCGGATCCGCAGCCCGTACATTTCWCGACGGGTCGGATTTCTTGGGCTATTCCTGCGGGAAATGTCATGGCTCGAAATTTACTGCGCATCGAGAGACACAGCTGTGTTTTGAAACCCCGGGCAAGACCCTTGTCACGGGTGCCCATGATAGACACACTGCGGGTCAGGTTCTGTATATGTTGCAGGCGGTGGCGGTTGTCTTCGGCCTCCATGGCAGATCTAGAAATGCGGGTCCAGCAAGGAACAGAAGGCGTCGCAATCGCTAACTATTTGGTAGTCGATGTGGTCTTTCCACGCGGATATGCTGACAGGCTCTTTGTTGACCAGCAAAACTTTTCCACCCTCAGCGTGGATTTTGGCGCTGAGTTTGCGCACAAGGGTTTTCACGCCAGCAACCTTGAGGCTGGTGCCRAAAATGAGCAGAAGCCGGGGCTTTTTGTTCAGATCCTTGTTGAAATTRATGGCAAAGGTCTCGGCAAACGGATGCTCCTCGCCGTACAACACGATGTTGGGGCGGATGATTCCTATGCTCGACTCGAGGCTTCGTTTGCCCAGCTTGAGGCGGTTCTCGTATTTCAGCACGCATTCGGGACACTCCACAATAACACTGCCGGCCGCTGCCGCCTCATGAGGGTCGGGCGAGTTTTCTTTCTGTGAAAAGATGGAGCTGAAACTGTCCGTTGATTTCTGGGACATCAGGTCCTCCTCGTACTCAGAGCCCACGCCCTCTTCKTCGTCGCTGACCAAATCCACGTATTGGGTTCGACTGTGTGTGGGCACGTCGTCCCACTTGTACCTCTTGAAGCATGAATTGCAGCACAATTCATGTAAATCGCCATGTAATTGGATCACGTTACTTTTGTTCCACTCGTTGCAATTGAATTTGGT
>BCGC01000001.1:707996-811876 GCA_001599115.1 Pichia sorboxylosa | reverse complement strand
TCAAAGACATTGATGAATATTAGAAATGCTGCCAAATTTTATACTTATCCAATTCTTCCTGCTGAAGTCCGAAATGAGGAGCCAGAAGCCATTCGGAAAAAGCTTCTAGAAAGTTGTTATGTTGCCGATATTATTGCTAAATCTGTTTTCATTTTTGCTACCAAGCTTTTATACCCTAATGAAAAAATGAATTCAAACMCCATCCAAAACACCATTCGTGATATATACCAATCGTTCAAAAAAATCAGCATTCATAGTCAGGTACATGGGATTCTAGGTTTCACTTACTTGATTCTAGGAACAACAACMTTAGATGAAGAGTCTCGGGAATACCTCAAATGGAGGCTTAAGAAGATCAAAGAGGTTTTGCATAATAACGTTTTTACCGCTATTGAAGACTTGATGGAGAAAGCATYWAAAATGTAYGATRRTGAAGGGGATGCATGTGGATGGGATATYTTATTGGATCAAATAATATTGTAGCGTGATGATGRTTTTTTTACTTAGTTTTAAATAATCTATATATTTATCAACAACACCGTTATAAATTATGATTTGAGAGTTTTTCCAAACAAGAGACACTAGAAAGTCACTAAAACAATCTTCTTACAAGAAAGAGTCAAAATTAGTTGCAAATTTGAAAACAAACTGAAACAAAATTATTTTTGGCTAGAGTCCTAAATGCTATTTAGTTACACAGAAAGTAAGTATATATATACACATCTATGTTGTTATTTTTAAAAAATCATTGTAATCTTGGAAAAAAAAACAAATTAAAACAGGATTTTGTAACTATACTTTTTTTTTACACAAGAACCTGTTTTTAACCTGAAAATTGCAAGAAAAAAAGGGTTGTATAGTGTAGTGGTTATCACTGTCGGTTTTGATCCGACCAACTCCGGTTCGAATCCGGATACGACCTTCTTTTTTTGAAGGTATGAACTTGAACTCCATACGCGATAGCGCTGCGCCACATGTTTTTGCAATGCAAAGTGTAAAACCAACCCATATAARCATTGGGTACTACTTTTTACTAACAAGCAGGTAAAATGACAGAGGATGAATGGACAGATGATTGGGCAGATGATGCAGAATTTGTGCTGAGTCAAATTTCAAAACAGGCAGAGAACAAGCCAGAGGCAAATCCAAAGACACCTAAAGCACAAAAAAGTAAAGTGTCAAGGACATCACATAAATCTACSAAGCGCAAGCTAACGAAAGACACTGTCTCAAAAGCTGCTAGTGATGTGAAAGATAACATAAAAACAAAACCTATGACGAATAACAAGGAAACGAAGACGAAGACGAAGACAAAACCAACCGCTCCAATAAGGGAAGCTGTTTCTACACCGGAGCTTTCAAAATGCAGTACCAACAACGCTTCTCCTTCTGGTCGTGCACCACAAAAACTTGAATCTCGTTGGGCGGATTAAACAACATTTCACTTTTGGAGAGCCTTTACTAATTAATATTTATATAACTGTTTAAACAATACCAAATCATCGAAATAACCGTAGTCGTCAGGATTGTCATTTACACACTGAGTGAACTCCAAAATAGAGAGAGCAACATCAACTGGAACAAATCTACCCAATTTTTTCAATGAAAATACAAAAAACTCACATAAATTCAAAAAGAGGTGTTTTTCAGGACTTTCAATGATGGTGGAATARTTAACTAGTCTAGTGTCTGAAGTTTTTTGCTTTTCAAATATCAGTTTCTGCCTATTCATAATGRCCATCAAATTCTTGTTGTCCTTTGCCAATCCAAATAAAGTGATTAATTGTCTTGTGAAAAATGTATGGCAAAATTTAATCAGTGAATGAAAAATGTCCACACACAGAGTCAACACTTTAGGATTTGAATTTTCAACCAATAAATGAGACACTTGTTCCCATACTTCCACAGCCATGGGAAGAAATCTGTCCTTTTGAGTTGCAAGGAGAGGAATTATTCTGTTAATCAATTTCAAGAGAATAACGGTGAGTGAAATGGAGTTCGACTGCAYCAACCGTTGAGCATATGAAAGAAATGATGAAAGAGTTGCATATAAAGACGTGCAAATCGGCGAAACCCATGTACTTGCATCTTCTTCGGTTTCATCATTTGAGACTCGTGATGGAATTGATTTTTGATCATTTTCTTCTTCGCTTTCATCATCACTATCGATTTCAAGAATTTGTGGTCTTTTTATAGGCTCGTCTATGATATCCCCATCAATGGAATCATCTATTATGTCATCATAAGTTCTGCCTTCACGCAAAATAAACTCTTCAACGTCTTCCATTGATTTTAAACCCCACATAGCAAATGTCAAAACATTTTCATCCTCCAAAGTTTCAGCTACCAGTTCAAAATCGACATGGTCTATGCTCTCATAAACTCTACTTATGACTTCATCAAAAACCAAAAAAAATCCTTCAACTAGCGGGTCATAATGGTAATATATGTCGATCAAAGTGAAAATATTTTTGATTATATCATCAAGCTCAGATAAAATATCAAGAGAACCTATTCTCACTAAAACAGACAGCACAATTGGAATTTTTGGAGTAAGCCTCTCACCAACAAGCCTTTGAGAAAGCGAATCAATCAAATAATCTGTATTCTCCTTTAACATCTTTTGTATCGACCCATCGTACAACAGATTGGCAATTTTCAGGGTCACATGTTGAGCTTCAATTCTCACTGATTCGTTTGATGCTGCTAATAATTCGACAATAGGATATAAAACATCCATAAGTTCTTCTTCAAAATTTTTTCCTTGTACAGTAATTATGTTGCTTACCGAGCGTATGCACATTATTGTTGATATCTCGTTTTTAAAAACGTTGAGATCACAATTGGAAATATCATTCAAAACCTCTATAGAAGCATCAAGTGTGGAGTATGATAATTCAGCTTTGATATCATCTGTACTAATTTTATCATTCACCAGTTCTTGATTATCTGTATGAGTCCAATTTTCAAAATTGAGGAACTCGTCTACTTCCATACCTGACCCACTTMTTTCCATACTCTCTACTATTAAAGATTCAATCCAGAAGGTCACTGCTTTGTTTATTTGATACTTGGTATCACCTCCAATGAGGTTATTTTTATCGAAAATTTTGTTCAAATCATCTGAATTGATGTTGAATCTTGTCAATAGCTTCATAAKTTTGTAAATCAAACATTCCGTTCTCTTATCCAAAATACCGCTAAATAACTCATTTTTTTGCAAGTCCTCAAATGCATCTTTCTTATAATCTGACAACACAAGTAGTATTTTGGTGCTTATACTTGCTTCTGATATCTTCCGTTTCTGTCGTTTTTTGGAACTATATTTCTCTACAAGAAACACRATATTTTTTTTCAAGTGGCTCAATATTTTGCCAAACAATAAGTTACTRGAATCATCAATTTCGGTCAATATCCTAACACAAAAACCAATGATTTCAAGCATCATATWTGCCTTTTCCACATCCGGGGATAGAAATTTAGATTCCATTGCATTAAGTTCCTCTTCAATTATCGCATGCAAACAGTTTTTCAAGAGACTTTGATGTTGGGTGAAAATGAGTGATTCAACTGTAATTTCTACAAAAGTTTCATCATTTGAGCAGATGGTAGCCAATGACTTGATCAATAAAGGAATGAGATCTTGTAGACAAATAAAACAGCTTCGTATAGTTTTAATGTTAAATTGGAATACTGCATCCCGTACTACAAATTTATCATATCTGTGGAAATCAATATTCAATATAATGTTCAAAGCTTTTTTAAACTGAGGCAAAGTCTTAGAGAGCCAACTTGAAGTCCGATGGTTTTTGGAATTTTCTTGAATGGGGATTTCAATCATGACATTTGATTGGGTATCAACCGCTTCATCCGCAATTTCCAAGTGATGTTTGGAATTTTCTTGGATTTCTTCCAATGTGATAATATTGCCCGAAATTTGAGGATCCAACTCAAAATCTGAGAAAACCTTGACTACTAATGTAGTCGTTAAGGTAAAAACTGATTCCAATACGGTATAGTGTGGTTTTAGCTTGACGATTTTGGCCATGGTAGARATTGTGCCTGGAAAAAACAAAGACAGCGCATCTCCGTCATTTATCATATGGAACATTAAATTCAGAGCTCGTAAAGCATGAATTTTGACATCTAAATTTGAACTCAAGTACGAGATGTTCAATAAGGTTCTTATCAAGTAACCCAAAGTGGGGACAAATTCGGAATTACTAATTATTCTATTGCAAAATTCATCCGATTGATTTGTGCAACCTATAAGCAGAGCACATAAACATTTGAGGGTATTGATATAARTTAGATCTGTTCTCAAGTTGATATCGAAATTCCCCACCTTACCCCCAATAATAAAGGAAATCAGAGTGCTATATTGGATGAACAATTGTGTGGATAGCATGCCGGATTGGCACCAAGAAAATTCCAAAAGTTGGTGTATGACGGAAAAAGCATATTGTAACTCTTCATCTAYGAAATCATCCTTTTCAAACAACCTTATCAACGGAACGGCAATATAGTCCGCCAAGTTAGCTGGTATATAAAACACRGCCTCTCCCAGTTCCTTCTGRGCCAACAGGATCGTTTCTTTCAGGCTACTATCTAGATCTTTCAAAGTTTCAACGAGCCGCAGTGAATTTTTAGCTTCGCCCGTGGCCGACATTGTCTGTTGTGCCAGACTRACACATTTCGGCTTTATTTTTTTGAATATATCATTGGAACATTTTTCAATTCGATCCCCCATGGCCATCCACAGYGCTGCCCCTCTTTAAATTCTTTTGATACTCGTGAAGGCAATTATGCACTATATAACCTACTAGCTTACTCAACTACATTGGTTGATTTCATAGACGCGACGACACCAACCATGAAGCAAACGCTGAAGCATTTCGCGGATGGGAAAACATATAAAAAGGAGCTTGTTCTCCCCATGTTGAAAAATTTTACTTTTCTTTGGAATCATCTTGAAATAAAGAAAAAAGTACGTATYACTCCCTGCAGAGAAGATTTCAATAATGYCCCATCAGACCGCCCACATGGTGGACGTCGTATATAAGTGAACTCTRTGAAAAATGAAAAATTGCCCTCCGTGTCATTTTCTTCAGCTAAAGACCTAATCTCAAAGATTCTGGAAATTGCGAACAGCGACGTGATTGCTTGTGAAAAGTGTGCTTATCAGGTGATGACTCCTATATACTTGCGTTCCGTGCTGACTAACAATACTCCAGTTTCTAAAATCAAACCTAGCGTTTTGATTGGCTCGTGACTCCTCATGGACACTCATGTGGCTTATTTACTCTCTTCTAAACATTTTTTTTGTGTTGAAACAAATTCAAAAAAATGTATGCTWAAACTTGAAAATGACAAATACTAACCAAGGAACCTATTGAACATTTTTTTTWGTCTTCAGATATAAAAAATGACCAGAACCTCCGTTTTAGCCGATGCTCTTAACTCTATCAACATTGCCGAACAATTAGGTAAAAGACAAGTTTTAATYAGACCTTCTTCCAAGGTTATCATCAAGTTTTTAACTGTCATGCAAAATCATGGTATGTATTCTTTTTTTGAAACTCCGTAATTGAGTTTGAATAAAAATACCTACCCCGGAATGATAACTGGATAACTTGTCGTCGAATACTGACTTTCTAGTCTTTGTTTGTTATTATCGCTGGTGGTCTTTTAAATTTCCGGGAGAAAAATAACAGGAATAGAGCTTTGTGTGGAGTGGTTGATGTATCTATTATCACTCCCTTTTGTTCTTGCTGACATCTTTTAATTCTTTTTTTGTGAACTGCAAATACTAACATTTTACTAATTTTTTTTCTTTTTTAAATTTAGGTTACATTGGTGAATTCGAATACGTTGACGACAAGAGATCTGGTAAGATTGTTGTTCAATTAAACGGTAGAATGAACAAGTGTGGTGTCATTTCTCCTAGATTCAACGTTAAAATTGACGACATTGACAAGTGGGCCAACAACTTGTTACCAGCTAGACAATTTGGTTATGTCATCATGACCACCTCCGCCGGTATCATGGACCACGAAGAAGCCAAGAAGAAGCACGTTTCTGGTAAAATCTTAGGTTACGTTTATTAGACCTATTTTTTCCTCTATATAATTCTGTAATCTGTTTTTTTAATTTCCGTTTCAACATTTTTTTTGCTCTATAATATAATATATTTGCTATCAGCAGGATAAAAGAGACAACATGCAAAATTAGTTTAAGCAATTTATTTTTATATAAAACTTGAAAACAGCAACTTCCTTTTGGTAAATATTCTTTATCAAGAAATATGTAATATTCGAAAAGAAGAACAGAAAGGAATTTACCAGAAAAACCAACTTAAGAAAGCAATAGCAGCAATTAATGACCAAAGGGGCGATATTTTTGAGGTAACTGTCGGAGGTGTTAGTATAAAAATTCTGTGGAATCATTTCTCAAAAAAAAAAAAGAAGACCAAAAGAAAAGAGAGCAAATTGTGTGTTTTCACTGAAGGAAAAAAAGTCAAAGATTGCTAAATTATTTTCAACTTGATTGGAATTTAAAGGGGTTTGAAAGCAAATCTTGTTCATGCTGTTGTGAAAACTTTGTAAACTGGGTCTTTTGGTCTTCCGATAAACTATCTTTTTCATTACTTTCAGTTTCGTCTAAATAGTCGGGACAATACGTACATGAAATCGAGTCTTCCAAGTCTGCAATTGGCTCAGGCATTATCTTAACAGTAGGGGTCGTCGTGATTACGGTTCCATCGTGTTTCATTATCTTAAAATTTGAGGTTAAATCATTTTGAGACAAAGCAACATAATGTCCCTTTTGTACAGCATTAAATGATTTGACAATAGAATCACCCTTGGATTTTGGAACACCYTTTGAAACATCCAAGTTTTGGTATTGTAATTCACAAATTTTACGCTGAGTTTTACTGTGCTTTTTGGACTTGGCAGAATTTGTTTGTTGGTTTTGTAGCAATAGCTTTTTAGGGAGCGTGACATCTTTTACTTTCGATATTTGACTTTGAAAAGTGAAAAAATCGGGTAGTAAAATGACATTGCCATATTCATCATAATCAACCAAGCCATAATTATTAGGTTCTTGAGCAAATTCATAAACCAATCCACCTGAAAAAACCCCAGTCATTTGGGTTGAATAAATCGATTCAACCTCTTTAAAAGCTCTTGGTAATACTTCGTTACAACCATATTCTGAAAAAAATATTGGTTTAGTGTATGAGCTATAATCTCTAACCAAATTGTTATACCCAGAGGTAACAAAGGTCTGCTCCCCGCACCATTGATATGTATTCACACCATAAAAGTCAACAACTTCTAATGGATCTGATTCATAACATTCTAAATATTCGGCCAAAGAAATTCGATAAGAAAGATCATCTGCTGCAGAGTAACCAACTGGAATTGGTCTTTCTGAATTTGCTTTTATAAAATGTTTCATATCTCTGATTATTGCTTTGATGTAGACTGGTGAGTGTGTCGCCGAATTTTTATCATTTACAATTTCATTACCGGCAAAAAAAGCCAAGGTGTTGTTGTAACCGGAAAACTCATTAACAACTTTGAAAACATGATCCATATACTTTGCCGTGTATGTAGTCCACGGCTCGTATCTGTTTAGATGCTGTCCTTCAAGAGGCGAATTAACATCTAGTACCACATATATACCTGCTGCTGCTAGCAGGGACATACACTTATCATGATTTAGATCTGGATTTACAGAATAAACCCTAATTGTATTCACTCCTAATTCTTGAAATAAGTAAATGTCACGAATACATTTATCTGCATCTGACAATGGATCGTGGTTTTGATTTACACCACTCGATCCACCTGGTTGATAATCAACTCCTCTTATAAAAAACTTCATTCAATATCATTTTTTGCAATTAATTGGGGTCTGTTAGTATCAATGTCTAAACATATGTATTATACATATATACATTTCCATATATTCATCCATACGTCCACACAACTTCTTACTTACTGGTTTGTTCGTTACTGAATCATGGAAATGGGTTCCTCTGATCTCAATTGGRTGTACAAATCCCTGAGCAAGAGTCACAAAATATAAAAATATCCACAAAAAGCCAATTTCAGTCATCCTTTGTTTCTAAAGCTCTTYYAAAAGGAAAGAAGGCSAAAGAAGTATAAATGAGGCAAAATAGCAAACATTCGTCTTGAGGGCAAAAAAGGAAGGGAGCAACATTTGCTTAAACCATCCTCTGCTGCGCGAATGGTAGACAGTGGACTCTGCTGAGCCACCTGAAGCTCTCACCGATCTGCCTGCACTAGTGAGAAATTGWGTTTTCAGAATAAAATGGATTCGTAATCTTATATAAAGTATAGAAGGTCTACAAAAAAACATGAAAGATAACATAATGATTGAATTTAAATTTAAATTTAAAATTCCAATAAATAAGCGGTAATTTCGTAATAAATATTAGTGATTAGTTGATAAAAATTTATTCAGAAGTACCGAAAACATCAGCCAAGAAAGCATTTTCTTCGGCAATGTGTAACTTCTTGTTACCAGCAGCAACAGAAGCAGATGGGTTTCTACCACAGTATCTCAATGGCACATCTAAACCGGCTTCCTTTTGAACTTGCAAGATTCTTGGTAACACAAARGTGTAAGAACCATAGTTCATTGGTTCTTCTTGACACCAGATGAAATCTTCAATGTTAGGATAAGAATCYAAGGTTTCCTTTAATTGTGCGAATGGGAATGGATGTATTTGTTCAAGTTTAATGAATGCAGTTTCTTTATCACCCAAATCAGCTCTCTTTTTGTGCAAAGCAGTGTAAACTTGACCACTACATAAAACAACCTTCTTAATACCTTCCTTATCATTGATGGATTTGCCAACTTCAACATCGTCCAAAACAGGTTGGAACTTGGTTTCACCCAAGAATTCTTCCTTTGAGGATCTAGCTAATGGATGTCTCAATAATGACTTGGAGAACACCAAGATCAAAGGCTTTCTAAATTGTCTGTGCATTTGTCTTCTCAACAAGTGGAATATAGATGCTGGAGTAGATGGGTAGACAACTTGCATGTTACAATCTTGTAACTGTCTTTCTAATTTTTCTGGGGATGGGTATTTTCTGGAATCTTCGTTACACAATTGCAAGTATCTTTCGATTCTAGCAGAAGAATGTTCTGGTCCTTGACCATCGTAACCATGTGGYAAGGATAGAACAATACCAGATCTTTGCTTCCACTTGGATTCAGCAGAAGAAATAAATTGATCAATCATGACTTGGGCAGTGTTAGCAAAGTCACCAAATTGGGCTTCCCATTGAACAAAGGCGTCTGGAGAAGTTAAAGAGTAACCATATTCATAAGATAAGACACCRTATTCAGACAAGGTGGAGTTGGAAATGACAAARTCACCTTGGTCTTCACTCAAGTGCTTTAATGGAACGTGGTGAGAATCATCCTTTTGATCATGTAAAACGGCATGTCTTTGAGAGAARGTACCTCTTTCAACATCTTGACCAATCAATCTAACGTGATAACCTTCCATTAATAARGAACCTAAAGCTAAAGCTTCACCAGTAGACCAATCAATACCTTCACCAGAGTTAATAGACTTCACTCTGTTGTTCAAAATTCTCTTCAGGTTTCTGTGAACGTTGAAATCTGCTGGATAAGAACCACAAGCAGTACCAACTTTGTTGAAAACTTCTTCGGAAATACCAGTTGGATTGGCTGGTAAGACTTCATTTGCTAATTCTTTTGGAGATTTGAAATCTTCCCAAGGAGCAGTCAACCATTCTCTGGATTCTGGCTTGTAATCCTTTGCCTTAACAAAAGATTCTTCCAAATGATCCCAAACCCACTTTTTGTGTTCTTCAATGTCATCATGAGTGAATGTGCCTTCTTTTTCCAATTGGTCAATGTACATTTCCAAAACTTGCTTCTTTTTAGCAATAATGTCATACATCAATGGTTGGGTAAAGGAAGGTTGATCAGTTTCATTATGACCATACTTTCTGTAACCAACAACATCCAAAACAACGTCAGTCTTGAAAGTGTTTCTCCATTCAGCAGCCAAGTTGAATAAGTAAACRACAGACTCAACATCATCGGCATTAACATGGAAAACTGGAGCATTGATAGTTTTGGCAAAATCGGATGGATATGTGGTGGATCTAGCGTGTTGAGGATCAGTGGTGAAACCAATTTGGTTATTGACAATAACGTGGATAGTACCACCAGTTGCAAACGCTGGAACGTGAGTTAAGCCCAAAGTTTCATAAACTATACCTTGACCTGCAACAGCAGAATCACCATGGAATAAGACACCTAAAGCCTTGTTGAAGTTACCAACATCATTCTTRTAGTGTTGGATGGCTCTGACTCTACCCATGACAACACCATCAGCAGCTTCCAAATGKGATGGGTTGGCAACCAAAGATAAGTTAACAGTCTTACCAGAAGTGGTTGGTCTAGCATAATTCATACCCAAGTGGTACTTGACATCACCAGAACCTTCACCTTCACCTTCAGTAATGGAAACACCAGCAAACTCATTGAAAATGGCTTCAGCAGGCTTTCTAACAACATTGGTTAACATGTTCAATCTACCTCTGTGTGGCATACCAATGACGACATCCTCACAACCGGCTTCGACCGCAGTATCAATCAAAGCCTTCATACCTGGAATGACCGATTCGGCACCTTCCAAACCAAATCTCTTGTCATTTGGATATTTGGTTTGAAGGAAGTTTTCAAATTCACAAGACCACATCAATCTGTCTAAGATTTGTCTCTTTTGATCTGGAGAAAATTTGTAAGGAGTTGGAATTTCAACTCTTTCTCTCAACCAGTCACATTTTTCTCTTGAAGGAATGTGGATATATTCGATACCATAACTGGAGCAGTAKATTTTTTCACAGCTGGCAATGATGTCCTTCAATTTCATGGATGMAACACCATGATCCTTGAACTTAGGAAGAATACCAGGACCTAACGTAATTTCCTTGTCAAGATCGGCTTCAGTCAAGTTGTAGTAATCCAAGGTTAATTCCTTTGGAGTTTTGGAAGAACAGCTGTCACCAAAAGAAATGTGTAGAGGATCGATTTTGGCCTTCAAGTGACCTCTAACTTCGTAAGCTCTGACCAATAATTGAGCCTTCAAGTGAACCATGACGTCTTCACCAGCAGAGGTGTTGGAATCTGGAACCATGGACAATGAACCAACAGGAGTAGGGATAATTGTTGGTGGGGCCTGGTAAGCCAAATTAGCTGGCTTRGAACCGTTCAGGTTTTTGAAATAAGCGTCCCATGAAATATGGACAGACTTAGGGTCTTTTAACCAYGCTTCATACATTTCGTCCACATATGATGCATTACTACCTTGAAGAAATGTATCTTGACCAAAACTTCTTTTAGAAACCAATGCCTTGAATGAATTGTTTTTCAACAAAACATTACGTTTTGGAATTTGTCTGGAAAAGGATCTCAACATGATGTTTTTATGTTTGAGAAAAGTCCCGACTTTTATCTGCCCAAAATCTTCAAAAAGAAAGTCTCCAACGTGAAAGCAAGAAAGGCAAGTGATTCGTCTCAAAACAAATTTATGTCGCTGGCCGGTTCAGTCTACCCCAGCCAGCAAATGGCCGCTTCAAAAAATCAAAAAACCGCGCGCGTCGGAGCAGACACGGAAAAGCATATTGTATTTCGTTAGAGAGCTGCTATTAGTTTGGTCGGAGACATTGAATTGTGCTTYGTGATTTACTATTAATTCCGGRGTCAAATTTTYCACACAGATATAGCTTTGGTTGTGGCAAATAAAKTACTCTGATCWTTACTTTTTTYTGKACAAAAGGTTCATTTCTARATATATGGTGGTATRTCATTCCAATCCATGTAAGAGGTACYAATTTGGGGATAGGAAAAAACAATCTCTATTATGTCTTGAACATTCTGTTATGTTATTTCCTTGTAGAAAAGTYTTGTTTTTTTGACWTGAGTTTGTATAAATTAAAAGTTGCTTTTCATGATAATGAATGTGCTCCCATAGGGTCAAAAACTCCGTTTGTCCTTTTCTAGCGTCGGCCCGGAAAGTCCGCGGCGTCGATCGACCTGGAAATCAAATTTCACCCCAACGGTAAGCATGAATCGAATATTTCACTCAAGTGAAGGGATTCTTGCAGTGATTAGGACTCGAGTTATAGAATTAGTGGGGTTCAAACATGTTTGGACGGGTATTCCATACAAACAGAACKCTGACTTACTGCAAACGAAGTAGTAAAATAAGTCAACACCCAAATTCTCGAAAATTCATTATATCTCAAACATTTTCTTATATACCCAAAGCATATTCAACAGAAATTAGTAGTAAATATGGTTCAGATGAAACGATAAATAATATCTATTCCGATATAGAAAATTACAAAGCYTTAAAWTTGCATTCCGAAAATACGGGGAAAATACCAAATCAGTTAGAAAAGCGAATAGAAAATGTGTCTCAAAATTTACAATTGGATGATCTGTCAAGGGAAATACGAAATTTGCCATCAATAGAAGAAAAACTGGAATTTCTACTGCAAAATAATGAGAAACTAGGAATTTTGGAATTAGAAATACCCCCAAATAAATGGGGTGAATGTTTTCATAAATTGATAAATCATCACAAAGTTGACTTCAAGCATGTAAATATTAAACAGATGCACAAATTGATGAATTCTTTACCCTATCACGCAAATAATGGTATCAACTTAATTAGGAATTGTGGAATTCTTAATTCGATGAAAGTTGGCAAAAAGAGTTTGGAAATTTTTACTACGCAATACGAYTCTAAATTACAGTCTCAAACYATCAACATTTTACTTAATCATAAATTATATGATGATGCTTTCAAATACTTCAATATTTATAGATCTTTACCCCATACTAGCCCGAAGGATGTTGCTAAGTATAGATTCATTTTTTCGAAATTTACACAAATGGAACAGATCTCTCTAACARATATAATTGACAATGATTTAATTCATCTTTATGTGAGAGAAATCTTCAAACACGAATCATTCACATTACAACAAAAATTTGATTATTATCTTTTTATTACTTTYCAATGTTTTGAGCTGAATATCCGGTTATCAGAACATCAGCTTCACAGTTTGAATAATACTTTTCTGCTGTTGGCTTTTCGCCACGAGGCTATTACCTATGATGTTTTTTTGGCTTATTTTTTGAAGTTGTATCCGAAATCCAAAGAGTTACTTCAATCACTMGAACTATTGAATAATCAAATTTATGAATCATTGCCCGAGGTAAACGTGAATCAGAATTTAATTCTGGATTGTTTCCCCTATTTAAAAGAGTTAGGACTTCTTTATTCAAAGTTTTTATCATCCAATAGACAAAATCGATATCTCTCAAAAAGGAAATTCAAGACATATTTGAAAAAAGTAAAAGATTATCAATTCAATGAAATGAATAATGCAAACCATACACAGAGGATTCACCCATTTAGCAAATACGAACACGATACAACCATATTGACAAGTTTTTGCAATTTTCACATTCAAAGTAAATATCCTCAACCKTATCTAGCTGTCAACTTTATCAAACTATTTTTAGATCAATCTAAAGATACGGAATTCAATTGGAATTTGAAAAGTTACAAGCCCTTCACCAAAATGTCAAGTTCATTGTGCACATATTTAATTAATGTGGAAAATCTCAACTCGGATTTTGCACTCGGGGTTGAATTAATAAAATCTTTATCAGACTCATCACACTATCTTGATGGGAAATGTTATATGGATTTGCTCAATTCCCTGATAAGAATAGATTTTGATGATGATGCAAAAACACTTTACAAATGGTTGATYGAAACTGATCAAATAACCAGAACCCTTCCACATGAGGATCTCACCTATGTGTCACATACATTGAAACTACCTAGTCCATTACCGAACAACAATTACTCAGATATTTTTATAGAGCAAGGTATGAAATTTACGATCAATGAGAAATACCTTYTAGACCATTTGCATCCTGACAAAATGGTGTCATTCTTTCACAATAATCTGAACKCTAATTACGACAACGACAACGATAATGATAATACTGGTCGTGAAGATCGCTTGTAAAACTTGGAAAATATTTTATAAAATTCATATAAGGATTACGMAACTTTTAACGATCTAGCTAATAACCAAGAACGAACCAAAGTATATTTATTAGTTATTTATATAAAAATCAATGAATTAGTGAGTTGATGAGTGAATGAATGAATGAATGAATGCTTGTATTAGCTACCAAATTTTATTTAAATATCCTCCCCAAATGATCCAATAGTAACAATTTGCCCTGGTTTAAATGCCGGTAAACCTAAGAAGGGACAAGAATCGCATCTAAAAGCATCTCCCAAAGAACACGAATTACAGCCACCAGTTTTACCTTCAATGGTGAAATCAATTTCGGTCATATCATCGGCAGTATATCTAATAATGGTCTTTTTGCCACCACCATTTGATTTTGAAGWCTTCTGGTCTTGTAATTCACGCTGTCTTATACGCTCCTCAATTTCTTCAGCTTCTTGATTGGCCGATTGGGCCATTTTACTTAATAATGAGGTTTGTAAGGACTTCTGTCTTGCTTCCTCCGCCTCTTCAATTTCTTTCAAACCACAAGTACAGTCCTTACAAGCTTTCCGCCTTTTTGTACCAGTGACTGAACAATCAACAGGTTCTAAAGTTGAAGCAGCTATGTCATTCAGGTTCAAATCCGATTCATCAATCATTTCTATATCCTGATCTTGGTCATCATCATAACCAACATTGAGAAACTTCAATTTCTCTTTYTTGTCTTGTTCAGATAATATTTTAGTTGCACCGGTGGATGAATCATTTGTGYTGGACAATCTCTTGAAACTAGGCAAAGCAAAMGGCTTTTTTTCAGTCGTTGTATTTCTTTTCAAGGACACGACAGTTTGTTGAGGTTTGATCCAGGACTCTCCGTTTTCCCCAATGAGAAAACCACTAGAAATTGCCAGAAGATCTGAATTGTTTGGAATCAATCCAGTGAATTTACCATTTTGCTTTAAAGCRTTGAAAAGAGTGTCCACGAATTGGGAATTGAATTCATTTTGAACCGCTTCSGATGGGGCCAAATAGTAGATCATATCGAATTGTTCATGAGGTAACATTTGTTGTCCTTGAGCCACTCTGTCTATGACATATTGGGTAATTTGACTAACGTCATCAGAAAGCTTTCCCTTGGTAGTTTCAAGCAGCTGAGGATCTGTAACAATAGTTGGATGAATAAGCAGTAAGATTGATGTCATTTTAATTCTGGTACTTAGCTGTTGTACTCCGCCTTTCTTTTTCTTTCTGTATTTGGGTTAAACTTGAAACAAGAAAATAAATGTTATYGATAGTTTTCTTACGTTTGATTGTGGTTGTATCAGTTTAAAGCAGGAAAAAAAACCCGTGGTTAAATGTTGTTTCTGTGTATTACTAATTCAGTYCGAAGTAGTAACAGGTGAAAAATTTAATTTTTATCTTTTCAATTGTGATTGATTCAATGAGTAAGTTTCGCTGAATTTCTGTTTTGGATCTACTTGACTGCTATGCTTCTGTACCAAGTAGCAACCAAAACCACTTATTCAGACGAATCAGTCTTCTTGCAAATGAAACAGGGGTTTGCTATTTAGTTTACARCCAAGAGGCTTGCGAATGCATAATGGTGTAATATGTGTGCRTACTTTAATTCAAAGCAAACTCCGACCCAAATGGAGTGGAGCCCGCACTCGTATACTGGAATAGGCAACAATTTTCTTTCCCACAAGTCACGTGCCGTAAAAATAACTATTGTAGGTCACGTGTATTAGTAAATGTTCTGCGTCGGTCGACCTGAATAGAGTATAGGGAATGTTTCTGAAAAGAGAAAAATGTAAACATTGAGGATATTGTGAAATAAATAGTAGATTGAAATAAAAATATTGAGACATTCATCGCAAGAAATTGTGTATTTCAAAAWTCAAYAACAACAAAGACAGAATGGATCTGAGCAGTCCCTTTTATTTTAGAAGGGATGGCAACAACATGAATCGGGGCAAACAGATTTTGAATGAATCTTTAGAACATATGTCAAAAAACGATTTAATGGAGGTGGTGGACAAGCTGCTATCCAAGGTGGGCCAGCATGAGTYTAGCATCAATTGTGGTAACAAGAACGCTATTGTAATGAGTACGCCAGAGAAATCCAGTGATTTTGGACATTTAGGAGCCGGATATGACGGCGAACGTTTTGATTTACCAGTAAACAGAATAGACAACAAGCTTAACGAGCTGAAAAAGATGGCCAGGTTGATAGGAAACCAAGACCATTCATTGAGAGAATGGTATGAGAGTATTATGTCTCATATCAACGGATACTCAGAAAGCCTGCGAAAAATTAAACAAGACGTCGAAAACGAGTTTAGTCGTTTGATGAAATTGTTAGTGAAAATAATTGAGATCACATGCAAATTCTCAACTCTTGACYTGTTTGATGACAATATTCTGTCATCTAATATAAACACATTGATAACATACTGTAAGTTGGATTCTTTCAAAATTGATGGCTATTGTGAAGAAAATAATTTAAATCTTTCTGTAATAAACAAAGAGATTGAAGAAAATTTGATTAAACTGATACCAATAATATCCCAACAATTACATCAGTTCCATCAGCAATTAACAGAATTTTATTCACTTTATGATATTATTGAAGACTATCAAGTGTTTGATGCCAAATTTCTCAGCCAAATTCCATCAAAATCCAGCATAAAAATAATTGGAGCATTGGATGCCACATCCATCAAAGACCTTTTGAAAATAGATCTGGACAACATCGATCCTAGTTTAGTTGAAAGGATTCAGAAAGAGACTGAGAAAATCAAAATTCTTATTTGTGAGAAAACACARCTTATCAGAGATAAAATTAAGCAGTACGTCACGTTGAACAATCAGATATATGAAACGGGGGACAGCCGATGTGAAAGGATACCCACCTTTATYGAAGACGATCTTGAACTAATAGCTGAAATTGGAATAAGTTGTAAAGTAATGACTAACTTTAACCAAAAAATTTCTCAACTGGAGAAAATCAAACAAGAACGAATGGATAAATTGAATAAATATAGATCAAAAGTTGAGCATCTCAGTGCAATTTTAAGACCAGAATATACCGATATATCAGAATTTCTGCAAAGAAACCAAAACATTTACGATTCTACTTTTACAAAATATGAAGAACTCATCAGTGAACTAGAGATTGAGAAGCTAAATAATATAAAAAAAATTATAATCATTAGTAGGGAGAAAATAAATGAGTTCTGGGACTTACTAATGTATGATGAACACATGAGACAAAGCTTTGAACCGTTTTATAATAGCGAAGAGTTTACAGAAGAAATATTGGTTGAACATGAGCAAGAATTAGATAGATTAAGAGAAGAGGTTGAGATGGTGAAACCTATTTTGGTAACCATTAAGGAGTTAGAAGAGTTAGTTGAAGAGAGGAAAGAATTGAATGAATCAATGAAAGATTCGTCTCGATTACTCAAACGAAACTCTTTTCGAATATTAAAACAAGAGGAAATGGTTCGAAGTAGATTGAGCAGGAAAATCCCATTGGCTATTGAGAAGATTAGGGACGAAATCACCAAATACGAAGAGAGTTCTGGACGTGATTTTCAGTTGTATGGAAAAAGATATTTGGAAGAGCTTGATGAAATTGAAAATTCATTGAAATACTCTAGCCATAGTAAACGAAGAAACACCCCTAATCAATCCCAAGCTAAAGCCAAAGCCAGAGCCAATAGCAACAGTAGAGTTTCGAGTGGTCGAGTGAAGAAACCAATTGGGACACAAACACCATCGAGATCCGTGATACGTAAATTAGATCCTGACAAGATGAAAAACCCTTTTTTGTCAAGGGACTCATCTAGAGAGCCAACGCCATTGAAAAGGATGGGGCCTCTAGGAGGAGAACACAGTAAATTGAATTTGAAGGAGAGTATCAAGACCACTAGCGAGGCCAGTGGTAGCAAGATAATGACCAAGAAATACAAATTTTCGCCAATCATTGAAACATTGAGCAGTGGTGGACGTGGAATGCTGAACACTGGCGGAGTTGAAATTTTCCAAGATACCACTTCCAAGGCATCTAAGTATGTTCCGGAGTTGAGTGATTTGGAAATTGAATTGTCGGATAATGAGAAGGAGAATCGCCCCATCTCCCGCCCTGGGGCCATTAAAACAGCCGATAGCCATGCACCGACCAACACCCGACGAGAGGCATGGGGAAATGTTACGCTGGATTCCGAAACATTTTAGAAAGGGTCATATATTGAATGCAAACAATGTGTATAATAAAGCTGTACAACTATAAAAGATTATCGATGTCGGGTTTGATTTCTGCCGGCGTTTTCATGGACGAGTATCTCTTGACAACGTTACCATGTTGGTCAATAAGGAATTTTTCAAAATTCCACTTGATACCCCGGAATCCTAACAGGCCGCTCTTTTGCAGCTTGAGATACTTGTACACCGGGTGTGCATTTTCACCGTTCACGTTAATTTTCTCCATGATTTGAAACGTCACTCCGAAGTTGATTTGACAGAACTGCGCGATGTCTTGGCTGGAGCCTGGCTCCTGGTCTGCAAACTGATTACATGGGAATCCGAGCACCACCAGCTGATCTGGGAACTGYTTATGCAGCGCCTCTAGTTCTGCATACTGAGCCGTGAATCCACAGTTTGAAGCTGTGTTGACAATCAGCACCACCTTGCCTCTCAATTGGTCAAAAGGATATGGTTTTCCACCGTTGGTTGTAGCAGAAAGCGAGTAGAAATCGGAATTTGAATTGGACATATTATGTGTGAGAGAGAGAGAGAGTATTTATTGTTTAGTAAAAATCTACAGGAATTAACGAAACACCACAAATCAGAGGGTGCTTTCTTTTTATAGTTTGCAGGCGCTGCGCCTTTATCTGGGCGGATTTGTCAACCATTTGTCAGTGATTGTCATCTGAAAAGGGCGCGACGGTTCTATTTCCCACGTCAGCCCAGTCCGTGGACAACGATGTGCCTCCAGACTCCATGAAGGATTTCATCATGGCGCGCTGGGCGTCTGGCCCAGCCTGTGCATACAAGGTGCGGAAAAATTCTTCAGGAGAAGAATCCTCCGGTTCCTGTTCGTCATCCTGGGACGCGACTGTWGCGCGGGAAAACGTTGGCAGTTTTGGGGCCGCATCGAGTGCATCCACGTCTTTATTTTCGCCCGCGCCATTGGTAGGAGGCGAGGGCGCAAGAGTTTTCCAGGCAGCCSCGACGCTTTTTGTGACTGTGAGCTGTATTTTGCTGGGAAAAACCGTCACCTGAACGGGCGAAGCGCATGGCGCGAACAACTCTGTCTCCCACGCGCCGGCAGTTCCAGCACTATTCACCCAGGACACACTGAGYCTGGTGGACGAAACGAGCGTCGCAGCCACTGAGCCGGCGTCGCAACGACGAGCATACAGCGAAATCTCAACACTGGCTGGGGAGTCAATCCAGTCAAATCGCGTGGACGGACCAGTGGCCGCAGCTGCGGCCGGTGCAGGTGTTTCTACTACCGCGACACTAGGCTGGGCRACCTTCGTKGACTGGGCCTTCMTTTTGATCACGCCCTCSAGCATTGCGATTTCAGTGTCTGAGGAATCAAGTTGCACGGCGGTTGTGATGGCGTCGGTGGCTTCTTGCAACCGTTTGGCGCGGAAAAATGCCATSGCGGCCAGTTTGAAGGTCTGAGCACTTTGCCCACGATTGTGGGCCTTGGACCGTGCCGTTTGCGCAGTGGCAATACACGCGTCGAGGCGGTTCTCACGCAGTTGAACTTCCGCCTGTAGCATAAGGAGGGTGTAGGATGGAGAGGAATTGTGGTTGAGCAGGGTTGTCATAAGCTCGGACGCAGYCTTGATGTCATCGGTTTCAAGGAGACTACGGATGGTCACAATATCGTCGGCAATGGCCATTTGGACAAGAGGTGCTCGGGGTTCGTAGGTGTGTTTTGAAGGGCGATGGGCGATGGGCGCTGGGCGAGTTGCAAGGCGGTGAAAATAGTTTAGCGTAGCGTACAGTAGAGAATACCAAGCGGGTGAGAAGTGCGACTGGCATGGCATGRATAAAAAAAATATTTCTTAGTTTTTTTTCCACAGGTGAAATATTGACCCTTTACRTATAGAAGCAGTGGATTTGCAAGCATGTCTATTCAGAATATAAATACACTGGTGCTCGATGCCACACCACTGTTAACTCAAACTGCAACGCAGTTGCAGCAGTATGCAAAGAAATTTTACACAACGCCGGGGGTGCATGCGGAATTGAAGGATGAGTTTTCTAGAAACCAGCTGCTGATCTGGTCAGACAAATTGCTAGTCAGACACCCTAAAAAGGAATCCATTGTGGCAGTGAAGGAATTTGCAAAGCTGACTGGTGATGCACAGGTGCTATCGCAAAACGATATTCATATCATTGCMTTGGCATATGAGCTGCACATAGAAAATAACGACAATGTCAACAACTTGAGAACATTTCCWGGCCAAATCAGAGAGGAAGACAAGATAGCAATGGAAAAAGAACAACAAGAAAGAAAAGACTCATATGTCAAACATTCCGAATCCAAGCCTGCTAAAGAAGAACCACAACAACCATTGATTGACGATGACGGATTCCAGATTGTTCCAATCACCAAAAAGGAAACGTCATCTTCTCCAGCTCCAGCTCCAGCTCCAGCTCAAGCTTCAACTGAATGGCAAACCATCGAATCTGGCTTGCAGAAATTGGATATTGCTTCTTCAAACGAAACAACCGCAGAAGAAGATCTTGCTCAAGAATATAACGAGGACGATGACGACGGAGAATGGATAACAGAAGAAAACCTCAAACAGATGCGTTACAAGGACGAAACCGGAGATCTTCTAACTGAACAAATCGAAAACCCGTCTTTAGTCACACCTTGTGCCTTTTCAACGGGTGATTTTGCTTGTCAGAATGTTGCCTTACAATTGGGTCTGCAATTGATGAACTTCCAGTCCGGTTTGCAAATTAAAAGAGTAAGAAACTACATGCTACGTTGCCACGCCTGTTTYCATATGGTTCAAATCCCTAAAAATGGTATACCTAAACATTTCTGCCCAAGTTGTGGGGGTGCTACGTTACGTCGTATCGCAGTTTCCGTCAACTCAACAACCGGTAAAATCACTCCTCACTTGAAGAAAAACTTTGTTTGGTTCAACCAAGGTAACAGATATTCCACTCCAAACCCATTATCTAAAACRTCCAGTCAGAAATATGGTAACAAAGGTTTCAACCATCAAAATCAAAAGTTGAAAAACGTTGATTTCTATTCCGAAGACCAGAAAGAATATCAACAAGCCATCAAAAAGGCTTTATGGCAACAACGGGAAAATGAAAGAATTCTACAAAACTACATTGGTGATAGTGGTTCTGCTGATAATTTCATGTCTCCATTCTTCAGCGGTGCCAACACTAAGCCTATCCACGTTCAAGTYGGTAGAGGAAGATATGCCAACCAATCCAAGAAGAAGAAGTAGYAGTAWTAATAATAGTAYYAKTAGTGGTAGTATTAGTACTAGTGGTAGCAATTGACGTGGAGAAAGTCCAGCCAAACTTTTTTTTATAGATTTTGTAATTTAGTCTGTTGAATTTCTGTTTTTTTTTWATACATTTTTATCTGAATGAGTGAGAAGGACTTTTCAAAGCCACATCTTTCTTATGAACAAYATGATTAATCTCAACCATAAAGCAGCAGGTCACGACGGTTCATTGCAATCCGAAGATGGGTCTCTGTTTATTAAACCAACAACCCAACAAGAAATTGATTTCTACACCACGACAGCAAGCAAGAAAAACTCATTACTGTCAGCAACTCCAGATTCTAATGAAAATGAAGCACTTTTTGGAGACTATTTGATGGACTGGATGCCTGAATTTGTGGGGAATCTGTTTCCRGGTGCTACWGATGATCTACTTCAACAGGGAAATGCCGACGAATCACTAATAAATAAATCTTTGGATACAATAGAGATAGAAGGCGATAAAAAGTATCTTATTCTAGGCAACGTGCTACATGGGTTTTCCAAACCATGTATTTTGGATATCAAGTTAGGATCAAAATTATTCGATGAAAATGCAAAGCCGGACAAGATAAAACGAATGATACAAGTTTCTAACCAGACCACCAGTGGTTCTTTGAATTTTAGAATTGCTGGCATGAAAATCGTCAATAAATCTGGTGTGGATATAAAGTCTGAAAGTTTTGATGACGTGGATCTGGGTAGGTGTTCATTAGTGAAAGATGGTTATATCTCATTTACGAAACATTTTGGAAGAAAGCTACAAAAATCAAACGTTTATAGAGGATTAGATATTTTTTTCAGACACAACAATTTGCCACAAAAGGCCCAAAACATAATAATAAATAACTTCCATGCAAGATTGCAACTGTTTTATAACTGTTTGCTGAATGAAGAAATAAGAGTCATTTCCGGATCACTTCTTTTTGTGTTTGAAGCAGATGTCGAAAGATGGGAAAAAATGAATTTTGAGGATCCGATCCTGAACCCACGTATGATTGACGAAGAAGACGACGAAGAAGACGACGAAGAAGACGATGACGAAGACGATGAAGAGAGTGAAACTGATCCCAAATGTACTCCCCTGAGCACTCTTCACTTTATTGATTTTGCTCATGCAAAATATACCCCCGGTGAAGGATACGATGAAAACATCATCATTGGAGTGGAGAATTTGCTCAAAATATTACCGGAACTTTGAAGGAATAAAGAGAATAAAGAGGTGATACTAGCTTGCACGCCGATRGATGGGTACACGYTTATATATATAAATTGATAGATTCGTATACTAAAAAGTTGCCAATCAAAAGTTGTTTTTCATTTTTCTCAATTTGTCCATTATTTCAATAGAATCRGTCAGGCCAGTGACTTTGACGATTTCCGAGTCATGGTTGAGTCTAACGAAAGGATTGAACTTCTTTTCATCGTCAATGGTGAATTTTCCCGTGGTGATGTCGTTAGATTTGCAGAAGGTTCCAAGGTCGTTCAACGCTTGGTTTGATGGACCCAATACCGATTTTGAAAACGCAACATTGCTGGCAGTGTATTCGTGGCCAGGATAGACAATGGTTTCAGCAGGCAAATTCATGAGCTTTTGCAAGCTTGCATGCATTTGCTTACCATCCCCTTCGAAAAACCTACCACATCCACTCGTGAACAGCGTGTCTCCAGTAAACACACACTTTTGGTTGGTCTTTTTATCCACTGCGTAGTAGCAGATAGAGTCCTGTGTGTGACAGGGCGTGTGGACTGCTGTGATTTCGATGTTCTCTCCTAGCTGGATGATTTCGTTGTCTGACGGAGTGTACGATACATTTGGCGAATCTTTACCGGCAACCACTGGCACGTTTTTGTACAGATTTGCCAACAAATACTTGTTTCCTCCAGAATGGTCTTGGTGGTGATGTGTATTGACGATTGCCACTATGTCCGTCTTGTTTTTGTGTCTCAAGTAGTCCTCAATATCTCCWGGGAAAGCAGGGTCAATTAGCCACGCCTTGTTGCTTTCGTCATCACTCAAAACATARCAGTAATTATCTCCACATTTCCATCTCATAGGCAATGCCACCACATGCATCTTGCGTATGCTTTGTCTTACAAGAAGATTCATTCCATACTTCCACCCCGAATTTCCGTGAGAAATTTCGATTGGGGAGTGTCCTAATATTTCAAGCGTTTTCTCACATGGCCTGCTGCTGCTGTTGCTGCGTGAGCATGTTTTACCATCTCACGGCCACTTTTTGCTTGTCGGGCTTTATTTAGCGGTAATGAGGAACAACCTGGTTGGAACYTCAACCACCCAATCTCACACAAGGACCKGACACAATAGTCACCAATTTCAAGTGTAGCTGTTTCCGAGATCTATTAGCTGCTGTTCTCCCTTGAAAGCACGTCAGATTGGAGGCGTATTTAATGCCTGCTCCCACAAATTGCATCCGCGGGCTTGGTAGCATCCGGGATTTTTTTTTGGCTATACACCGATGAGAATACTTGGAGTCAGCTTTTGAAGGTTTGGCAGATTAGCATAGACACAGTGTTTGGCGCTGAAACATGGCTGGGGAGGAACTTACGCCCAAGGAAAAGATAAAGGCTCGTGAAAACACCCTAAAGGTGGAAAATGCGCTTCGGAAGTTGAATGCACCTACAGTGAGCGACGGTTCAGATCCAACGGTGTACACGGATGACAATGGCAAACAGTTCAAGACTACAGACAGAATCATCAGCTCAGTACCACCGCCAACGGATGTCATTCCGACAGATGAAGAACTGTTCTCCAACRACGGGAAACCAGACTACAAGTATTTGAAAGAACATTTCAAAAGAGAAGGAAAGCTGGCAGAGGCCCATGTTTTGAAGATTATTCACATGGCAACCCAGATTYTGAAAAAAGAAGACAATTTGAAGCATGTATCTTCACCAGTGACCATCTGTGGTGATGTKCACGGTCAATTGTATGACTTGTTTAAGCTGTTTGACATCTGTGGCGATCCCGCAGAGACATCGTTCTTGTTTCTAGGTGATTACGTCGACCGAGGATCATATTCGTTGGAAGTTTTGCTGTTATTATATTCCATCAAAATCAACTTCCCAACCACTTTCACAATGCTCAGAGGTAACCACGAAAGTCAACAAATGACGCAACACTTCACCTTCAAAAGTGAATGTCTGGTCAAATATTCAATGGACGTTTACCAGGCTTCCCTAGAATCCTTTGCAGCGTTGCCTATTGCGGCAATCATGAATAAACAGTTTTTCTGTGTTCACGGTGGTATATCAAAAGATATCASRTATGTTGAAGAAGTGAACCACATAGATCGGTTCCTTATTGATTTTCCTTCCAGTGGTCCGTATTGTGATTTGATGTGGTCGGATCCAACAAATGACTACGATGAGATACCCTACGGTACTTCGTCTATACACAAGGAYTTTATTGCCAACTATGAAAGAGGTTGTTCTTATATGTACTCTTACAATGCTGTTTCTCAATTTTTGGAAAGAAACAACCTTCTATCGGTCATCAGAGCCCATCAAGCCCAAGACAAAGGTTACAGAATGTATAAAAAGACCATCAGTCAGGGATTTCCGTCAGTTATATCTCTGTTTTCAGCTCCTAATTATTGTGGTACTTATGGAAATAAAGCAGCCGTGCTGAAATATGATGTCACAACAATGAACATTAGACAATTCAGCTCACAACCAGAACCCTACCATTTGCCAAACTTTATGAACATTTTCACTTGGTCGATTCCTTTCGTTGCTGAAAGAGTATGTGATATTCTTTTCAGTGTCTTGAATGTATGCACGGACGAAGAACTGGAAATGGAGACCCCATTATCCAAAGAATTAGCCAAGTCCATTCTTGAGGTTCAAAATGAAAAGGAAAAAAAGAAGYTTACTCAAGCAACAGAAAATGTCATTTCAGCTACACCAGGAGCCACAGAAGAAACAATGGATCAACAAGAACCGGCTATAGAAGACCCAAAAACATTAGCAAACCAAGAGTTGAGAAACAAGATTCTTGCCATTGGTAGACTATCGAGAATGTTTACTTTGTTACGACAAGAATCGGAGAAGGTTGAGCATTTAAGAGAGCTTTCTGGTGGGTTGAATTTACCYAAGGGTGTCTTATTAAATGGTGCAGATGAATTAGATAAACAGCTGTCGCACTTTGAAATGGTTCGTAAGGCAGACTTGTCYAACGAGGCCATGCCTCCCTCTGTAGAGCAACAGAAAAAGGAAGAYAGCCAGAAGTACAAACGTCTATGGGATAGAGTTACCAAGGGTATTTAATACCAACKTATGATGTCTATAAATTTGAAATAGGTATATATATATGTTTGGGCGATGATGTATAATATTTTTGGCTAATTGGTGTATATTTTATGGAAAATATAATGGAAAAGGATGGTGGAGAAGAAAAATATATTGAAATACGCACCCTCACGTTGYGCTACACCATGCCACTCAACTGATGTACCACTATCATTGAGATTARATAATCAGCTCGATTAACACTTTCAGCTACCATGGTAAATCGGATGTTGAGTTTACCTACCCCAATTGACGACAAAGACACCCAAAATCAACATGAAATTCCGCCAYCATTGGTACGTAAAAGTACGAGTACAATCAAAATCGAGAATGCATTGAAAAGACTKAGTGTTAAGGATCAAGGGGCCAGCGCAGTGACTCCACGTACATCGATTTATAAATCCGAGTCCGGAATAGAATATGATACCGTGAAGAGGTTTTGTGACACCGTCAAGCCACCCATCACCRAGTATTTAAGTGACGGTGAATTGTTCGACCGCAATGGAATTCCAGACTACAAGCTGCTGATAACACATTTCAAAGGTGAAGGAAGATTGACAGAAAGTCAACTACTTAAAATTTTTGACGGTGCTTCAAGAATAATGAAAAAAGAACCCAACCTAATTAAGGTAGATGTCCCAGCCATAGTTGTGGGTGATATACATGGTCAGTTATTTGATTTGCTTGGCATGTTTGAACTCTGCGGAGATCCACACGACAGRCAGTATCTATTTTTGGGAGATTATGTTGATAGAGGTGATAGATCGATTGAGGTATTGACGCTTTTGTATGCCATGAARATAAATTTTCCAAARAGATTTTGGYTATTAAGAGGTAACCATGAAAGTAAAAGAATGACCCAATATTTCACATATGAAAAAGAATGCTTAATTCGATATTCAGAGAAATTATATGTTGCATCTCTTGATTCATTCAAACATCTACCTCTTTGCTGTATTTTGAATGATCAGTTCTTTTGTGTTCATGCGGGCATATCAAGCGATTTGTGGGATCTGAAAGATATATCCAAAATCAAYAGACATGTGGACAATTTTCCAAGTAAAGGCTTGTTTTGTGATTTGATGTGGTCCGATCCCATTGCTGATTATGATAATGTTCTGGTTGATGAAGATGATGTAGAGAACTACTTTCAGTTCAATTATGAAAGAAGATGTAGTGAATTTTTCACCTTCCAAGCGGTTGAACATTTTTTGGAAAGAACAGGACTATTGAGTGTCGTTAGAGCCCATCAGCCACAAGATGCTGGATATCGGATCTACAGAGTGAATGAAGAAACAGGGTTTCCCTCTGTAATAACTTTGTTCTCAGCACCGAATTATTGCGGAACCTATGATAACATGGCAGCGGTTTTAAAATATGATGGAGAATCTTTCAACATCAAACAATTTTCAAGTTTYCCGGCACCATATTATTTACCAAATCAAATGAATCTATTTGATTGGTCATTGCCTTTTGTAAGTCAGAAGGTATTGGAGATATTATCTGCGGTTTTGAATGTTTGCACTGAAGATGAGCTGGCTAAAGAATTTTCCGTYTCCCAAGRCAATAAAGAGCTAGCAAAAAGCTTGACTCTTTCTTCCAGTTCTGAAATAGGTGATGAAAAAGAAACTTTTGRCGATTCYGAGGCGGAATCACATTCTGATTCTGAAGATTCAAAGAAGACAATTCCAGAGACTTTACCAAGTACCACCACCCAAGAAGGTACTCCAATTGGAAGCAAAGAAGCCATTTCTGTARCYACCACAAATAGYAATACCGATACAGYCTCTCCAACCAAAATAGACACWCAGTYTGGCAAGAAATTACCTTCTCCTTTGCGAAAAAARGTTCTTGCATTTGGAAGAATGTCTCGTATGCTGGGGTTATTGAGAGAAGAAGCTGAGAATATTGCAATGCTAAAAAAACTACACGRTGGCAGGTTACCTTCTACAGTCYTAATTGATGGTCGTGAAGAGCTACATAAAAAGCTTCACAACTTTAYCGAGGCACGTACCGTTGATCTGGAAAACGAAGGGCTTCCACCAGACTCAAGTTCTTGAGTCCCCCWATGTCTCCCGAAACGTTTTTCTTATCTCYAAAACTACCCTTTTCTGTGGACCTGAGCCGCGCGATGTATTTTTAGAATTTTCAGCTCTGCTAGTTTCAAACGCGTTTTATATATATTATAAGCCTTTTTTTCTTAAGTGAAGAGCCCTCCCCCCTTTTTTTTTTCTTTGATTCTCCAACACTCTTGTGTTTGAACCAGTACACYTCAGAGAGACGTTGGATGTCGCATAATCCGTTTGAAATACACGATGATTCATCATTTGATGAATCCTTGAGAAATGAAATACCTGGTTTCCATTCTAGTGGTGAAGAAGATGATAGACATGTTGGTAACAGATCAAACTTCATAACTATAACTCACGAAGTATCAGATGAAGAACAGCACGAGGACGAACTATACCCGAATTTGACACTGGATAAATCAAAAGGTGTCTCGGGAAATCTTGAGGCCGGGGCTGCAAATAATAGAACTTCGACTTTTTCAGGGACTGATCCGTTCAATTCATATTTTGCAGAGTCAGATGATAATGAAGACTATGAGGAATACGGCGCAGAAGAAGAATCAAAAGCGAATGAACCGATAATTGTGGATGAAAATAGTTCGTACATCACTGAATCGAATAGGCTATCGACGTATCAACATCCACAATATGAGGTGGATCAAAATTCAGAGCAAAATCTTTTGAATAGCTACGCCAACGTGCAATCTCCCTTTGAAACATATAACAATGGTGTAGAGATGGAAACGGAGCCTAAGTTTGATTATCAGAATAATGCAGGATATTCAGGGGTATCGATGTTCCAACCGTTTGAAAGAGATGTGGATGAACCAGAACTGAATGTCCAGGACTTATTTTCCCCAACTGCTATTGGAGGAACAGATGAAGGTATTGATAATATTAATACAAACAAGGTCAACAAAGAGGATAATAAAGTTGAACTTATCGATGGAAAATACTATAGTTTTGACTACCCAGTTCCACAACAATTGTATGACAAAATCCCGTTTGAAGGGGCCAAACAACTAACAGAATTCACACATTTGAGATACCATGCAATTACGACCGATCCTAAGCATTATGGAAATGACATGGTTGAATCATCAAACATTGAAAATTACCCTTTAAGACAGAACATTTACAATCAAAAACGAGAGACTGAATTGATGATTGTCTGCACAATGTACAATGAAGATGAGGTGCTATTAGGAAGAACATTGAAAGGAGTTTTTAAGAATATTAAAACAATGTACAATTTGAAGGATGATGAAGCGGTGCACCCTTTTGGTAAAAATACATGGAAAAAAATTGTTGTGGTCATCATTAGTGATGGTAAAAATAAAATTAATGAACGATCCAAGGCCTTACTGACACTCTTAGGTGTATTTCAGGAAGGTATAATGCAAGAATACGTGAACGAAGAGAAGGTGAATGCACATTTATTTGAATACACAACTACTTTTGGTATTGGAAAGTTTGATTACGATAAATCTAAAAATAATTATCAAGTTCCTTTGGTTACAGAACAAACAGTTCCGGTTCAAATTATGTTTCTTTTGAAGGATGAAAATAAGCAAAAAATCAACTCACACAGATGGGCATTCAACTTTTTGTGCCCAAATCTGAACCCCAAAGTTATTGTTTTATTGGACGTTGGTACCGAACCGGGGCCTACTTCAATTTTTAAATTATGGGAATCCTTTAAAGATCCTAGGATTGGTGGGTCATGTGGTGAAATTAGAGCAATGTTAGGAAACCACTCGAGTCCCAATGATGAAAGCTCGGTGATGAGAAAGATGTATCGCATCATTGGACATTCCCTAAGTGATTTTTGGAAATGTTTTTCGAATCCTTTGATTGCAGCACAAAACTTTGAATACAAAATGTCAAATATATTGGATAAACCGATGGAGAGTTCCTTTGGTTTTGTTAGTGTTTTGCCTGGTGCATTCAGTGCTTACAGATATGAAGCATTGAAGGGGGACCCACTAAAGGCCTATTTCCATGGAGAGGATATGAAATCTAATTTCGACAAACCTGCTGGTATTTTGGAGTCAAATATGTACTTGGCAGAAGATAGAATTTTGTGTTTTGAGCTGGTTGTGAAACATGACAAGTCATGGTTGTTAAAATATGTTCACTCATCATATGCAGTTACTGATGTTCCATCAACAATCAATGAGTTTGTGAATCAACGAAGAAGATGGTTGAACGGATCATTTTTCGCCGCATTATATTCGATTTTACACTTCTACCGACTATTAATATCAACACATCCATTTGGGAGAAAAGTATTTTTAATCATTGAAAATATCTATCAACTGATTAATATATTATTATCGTGGTTTTCTTTGTCAATATATTTTCTGGTTTTCAGGATCTTGACATTAGATGCAGTTGACACATGGATTGGTGAAAAAATCGGTGACATTTTGTCAATTGTATTTCTGTGGATTTACATTGCAGCAATAGTTATTACATTTATTATCTCATTCGGTAATAAGCCGAATGATGCAAAATACTTTTATCTATTGGCATTTGCATTGTTCTCTGTGATTTTCATTTACATGACAATTTGCGTTGTATCATTAACAATTGAATCAATCGAGTCAATCAGAAAGACAATTGATGATCTTGGCAGCATTACCAAAAAGGCGGAAGCGTTAATATTTTGGAAAAATTCCAAATTCAGGGATTTAACGATATCACTATCCTCGACTTATATTCTTTATTTCATTGGCTCATTATTATTCCTTGATGTTTTCCATTTGTTTTCGTGCACGCTGCAATATTTGCTGCTGTCTCCGGCATATATAAATGTTTTGAGTATTTATGCATTTTGCAACATGAATGATATTTCATGGGGTACTAAGGGGGCGGTAACCAATGAAACGAAGATAAAGAAATCTCAGACTGAAAAAGGTACTGACGAGCAAGTGATGTTGTTGAGTGAAAAACTGCAAAATCCAGACGAGATATATGCCAGTGCCAAGCAATGTATTGAAGCGCCGTTGGTGGATGATGAGAAAGCTGATATCGATGTTATCAAACGAAGTGAGAAGAACTATGCTTTGGGTAGAACAGTTGCTGTTTTGATTTGGTTGATTAGCAATTTTATTTTATTGGTTGTCATTCTACGTACTGGTGGTTTGGAGGACTATAGTAATTATGTGAATGGCACGACCACAAGCACGAACAAGCTTGCTAAAAGAGGATATTGGAATGACATGAACGTCGCCAATACATTCATGACGGTCATTTTATGGCTGGTTGCTGGGTTGGCATTGTTCCGTTTGGTTGGATGTATTTATTATCGGATCAATTTTTTCATCAACCAGAGAAGACACCATCGAAAAACTGTATATTGAGCGATAAATAAAGTAAAACAAGTTATGTAAACGGAATAATATAATAATATTATGTACTTGGGGTTGAAATTATAAAGTAAGTGGGTTAAAACAAATTGCAAGTATTTCAAAAGTCATTATTAGCTAGGCTATTGTCATTATCGTTGAATGCAGAAGAGAGCATAGGGAATTTATCCAGGTTTGATTCGTGGGATGTGAAAGAGGAAAAGGAATCTAGCGATTTGATGCTCGGAGGTGTGAAATCTAGGATTGAAAGATTATCGAAAAGCGAATTTGGATGCTGATGATGATTCAAATCCAGATCATCATGATAGTGGTCCGAGAGGATGTCAGAATGGAAATCTGTGTCCGGTGGGGAGTAGATGCTTGTTATTCCCGAGTTATTGGATGGCTGTATTGAAGCATTTGGAGGGGGCACGAAGGTTGTGTAAGTGCTGGATTTGGTTAAAGATGATGGTGCGGAGAGGATTGGATCGGACGACGATGAAAGACGGCATCTGCTGCTGCTGCTTCCGTTGTTGGGTATTAGGATGGATATGAGTTGGTTAATTGAAAATGGTGCGTTTTCTTGGTCATCTTCCGGATCGTCGTGTCCATGCTGGTCATCGTGCAATTCGTGAAAATCATCTTGGTCATTGTAGTCATTATCATCATCAACATTATTGCAGGTAGTATTAGTACAACTGTGGGGGCCCGAGCAAGTGTCGCCATCATCGGGAGAATCTTGATGCAGGGTGGGTATATACTCTATTGAATCGACAAACTCTTTGAGGGCGTCGATTTCGTTCAGTTTGACCATTGTAGCCAACCGCAGCAATGCTTTGTTGGAGAGATTCAGCCGGTTATTGAGCAGGTCCACATGCTCGCTGGAATACACCTTTTCCTTGGGCTTTCTGCGGTCCGTGTAGATACACAGCTTGTTGTCCAGCGTGCATCTTTCGCAGGGCGACTTCCCATTGCACTTTGTTTTCTTCAACCGGCATGAATCGCAAGCCTTGCCCACTCTTTTCTTGTGTGTAGGATACTTCATCTTGCTATCAGGGTACACACTGCTATACACGGAAACCAAACAAGACAAGACAGCGACGGTTTCCTTTTCAAATACGGCGGAAAACAATCGTATTATAGCTTCCTGYTAAACGGCACATCTCGTCCCATTTATCAACAAACCTAAAAATCCCACCTCATAGCCTACTTGTGCTCTCTGGCTCCATCATCTGACAAATCCATCTTTATCCTTCTGATTGTTCTGTCATTAATTGCGCGCATATAATAAAGTCCGCGGATTCTTTCTCTTTCTAAAGCCGCATTTGGGTTAGTTCCGCCTCCGGCGGCGTTAATGCTGCATAATTGTACATCGGCGCACTTGGCTCCAGCGCGACCGACTCGCTCCAACGGCCGTTTTCCAGCGCCAGTCCGGCATAAAGTTTGGCCAGCGCGGCACATTGTGGTAGAGGGCCCTCAGTCTCTGCACACAATGTAAGAAACCCCGCGGCGGTTTTTCGCAAGTTTTCAAGAGCGCCGACAATATACTGCTCGGCAGCCGCCTCGGACTCGAACAGTTGCAGAGCATCACACGCAGAAGCACGCACTATTTTAGCCGCAACGGTGGGAGCGTTAGGCGTGGGCGTCGGCATTATTTCAAATTGAACGTTGGGATTACCGCCCTCGGTGATGAGCTTTTCCACCAGATGTGCGTCGTCTGGTGTTCCCGCCCAGCCGATAATGGGCAGCTCCAGCACCCCATCATGCACCACAAAGCCATGAGATGCCCACGTTGCATGGACCTCCGGGACCGGGTCGTAACAGAGCAGCAACTCTCCATAACGGGATGCCAACAGCATCACGTGATTGTCGGTCACTTCAAAACGCGCCGTGGGATCACGGCGACGATGGTTGGCCCAGTCCACCACGGGCACCAGACCCAGCTCCAGCCCATGCGGGCCCGGGAGCTGCAGGGTGCGCGAGCGCACCGCAGCTGCAAGCTGCTGCGCCGTGGCCTTGGAAATGTTCACGCCGGGCTCGTCCTCCGCCAGCTGGCCTGGGCCGTCCTGCAGTAGATCGCCCGCGGCAGCCATCATCACCGCATTGCCCGGAAACGCGCTCACGAAGTCTTGTACAGTCTCGGCGTCGTCACAAACAAACCCGCCGACACGCGTGGTCTCAAGCACGTCCAAATACGCCTTTGTGGCMCAATGCCAGCTGCTGCGCTGCGCCCATGAACTCTTGCGGCTGACGATCCACAAGCCAATCATCCATGCAACCAGAATGGCAGTCTCGCTGACACGAGCGCCAATCAGGGTCCGCAAACACAGCTTCACCACCTGTCTCTCATCCTCGTCCAGACAAGAGTCCATCCGTTCTCGTAGAGTACTCAATGTGTAGATGTTGTCATAAGGAAGTTCCAAAACAACCTTTTCTTGATCCTGCATTTCCGCTCCCGCTCCCGCTTCCCCTTCTGCTTCCCCTCTGGCCTCAGTCTTGGGTCTCTCCCAAAATAACCCCGTACCCCCGTATTCACTGGCACCTACCTTCAGCCCGTCTTTCACCTCCACATCTAGCTTCTCCACCAAAATTCGAAACGCATCCATATCCGACATTTTTTCGTGCTACAAATATCTGCTACGTGTTTATCTAATGTCCAATACAGTATAAGTTTGTGAAAAATGTCTGCTTGCCACTTCTCCTTTTTTTTTCTGGCCACAGAGACCCTCAATAACGTTTGATCACGTGATACTCGGGGGATGTCTGGTCAGCTTATCATGACGTTCATGGTAACACTCTCCATTCTTTGCATCATGATACGTGTAAAAACAATCAGCAACTCTTCGTAAAGATCTTTATCGTTTTGTTTCATCTTGGAAATCCGGGTTGCATCCAGCACCCAAATATCACTTCTACCAATGCTGTGGAATTTCAATTCCTTGCAATGATTGCCAATTTTTATCATATCTCCAAACAGTGTTAACGGTAATTCGCTCGATTTCACATGGTAGCCAACGTCGCCATACTCGATTTCATACTCTACTAATCCACTTTCAACAAAAAAAAGGCCTGTTTCTCCGTTCTGGAATATTTTTTCTCCTTCCTTGAATTCCTTCTTGTATAAGTAAATGAGTAGTCTCTTCCAAAAGTGCTCRTCGTTGATATCACTAACTCCTTGCATGATTTGCAGTATCATATGGATTGGACTTTGATTCAAGGTGCTGTTAGGTGGGCTCGTGGATATCGTGTCTTCTCTCTTGAACTTCTTGACCGCTTTCATAAAATCAATGTGACGTGGTGTACCAACAATAACCTCGCTTGCCTTCCTGGTTGCGTGGTGATTGTTCCCGTCTCTTGCAATTGCAATTTTCTTGCTGTTTTGGGTTTCCTTATACTCTTTGTAATTTTTCAAAAACAAATTTTCACACCACTCCAATGCCGAATTCAAAGTATTAAACATCTGGATCTTTTCTTGGTGCTCCTGGGTTTCCCATAAACCGCAATATCTCAAGGATTCGACAATGGACAAATTGTTTTCCACTGAGGAAATAATGAAAAAACAGTTCTTATCRAGAAGTAAATTTCTGATTCTTTTCAACCCTTCAATGGCTGAAAAGTCATAGGTGTAAATATTTCCCAAATCTAATATTAAATACTTGATGCTATGTTTAAATTTCAAGTTTTCAAATAGCTGCCTTATTTCAGATTCCAATTTGCCAATACTACCAAAGAAAATTGATCCATTCAACTTCAGTATAATGATTTGTTTACCAACATTTTTCAAAAATTCGTTTTGCTTTGGGTGTCTAATGACAATTGACCTTGCATATTCTCCTGTGTAAATTTCACTTATAATATCCTTCTTTCCCGCCTCAACTACAAATGAAACACATGCCAGCAAAATACCAATAATGATACCTAGAACAAAATCAAAAATTCCCATTGTTAATATGATAATAATGATTGTTAGATACTCGAATCTTTTCAATCTTCCGTAGCAATCATATAAACTCTCCTTCAATAACTCATATCCTAGTAGATAGATCAAAGATGCAACCACAGTGATCGGAATGAAGCCAATGATGTTGGGTCCAATCACCATAATAATTGAAGTGGCAATTCCCAACAATATACCACTCAATCTGGAGTCTGCTCCAGATTTAATAAATAGAACTGAGTTCGTGTAAACTAGGTAATTTTGAATTGATCCACAAATACCACTCAAGAAATTACTAGTACCATGGGCCAATAACTCTCTATCAACATCAAATTCATCCATTCCAATACTTAGAGCCAATGCAGGAACATTGATTGGAACGTGTAAAACACCAAAAAAGGTTAGTGCTAGCATTGTTGGTAATTGGTCCATAACTAACCACCAATCACAAATTGCGAAATCGTAATACTTGTAAAATGAGTAAAAGGGCTCTTTTGAAGCAACGGTATCGAAAATCCATCCCGAATTTCTTGCATCTTGTAAATTCCATGATGGTACAAGGAGGATCACAATGTGAATCAGTGTAAATACCGTGATGAAGTAAATGGGAACAATCAATGGATTCGAATTTCTTTTTTGGATCTCAATCAAAATTAAAGTTATTGCTAGTGGTATCGACCATTGCAATAATCTTAATGTTTGGAAGATGTATTTAATTGTTGCCCAATTGTACTCAAATCCTCCTTGAATTCTGGAACTAACTTCAATGCCTGTAATCATCAAAAAATACCCAACTCCTCCTATACATCCAATCAAAATATGTCTGGGGAAAAATCCCACCAATTTGCCCAATTTGCATTTACCTAAAATGAAAAAGCAAATACCAGTAATAATCGAGCTAATAGMAAATGTGAAAATCGTTGTGGTTATTATAATACTATCCGCATTGGGAAAATCTGATCCTCTTGATTGGACCCTTGTCATTATGCTTATGGCCATTTGGTGAAAGAATGGAGTGATTTCAATCATTTCCGAACCAATACCACTTTTAAACGCAGATGCACCGCCGGAATAAACTAACTGTGATATTACTGTTGACATATAAAACATTGACAGCCCAGTTGGTCCCATCTGGGAAAATACCGTCTCCCCAATGGGAAACATAATCATACCATACGATAGCGCATCCAAAACATTCAATAAAGTACCCAAAAAGATTGCTGGCAAATATCCAAATACTTTGGTTGCATAATTTTGACTTGTTAAATTAGGGAATTTCTCATCGATTTTTTGCATCATTTTACCAATCGGACCCAGACTTTTGATACTTCTTAAAGACTCGATATCRTAATGATGGAATTCTTCAACTGRTYCACTTTCCCTGCCACCRTTGTTACCATARTMTTCTTGATTGTCGCTTAGTAAATGTGTCCTTTCGTTTGTTTTTACAGACGTCCCAAAGTGTTCTTCTTGCACGTTTTCTTCTGTGCCCTCAATGGCATCCCCAATATCCGATGATCCTTCCTCGTCGATACCTATATCAGCCAAATCGGCAGAATCTTCGTGTATCGATGCATTTGAATGGATTTGCGACATGTTCATGAGTGTTGACTGTCCCGTTMCATTGCGAGGAGACATTGTAAAACTCGAGTACACAAAGCTGCGCCCTAACGGACTGCCACAATTCAYGCCGTTCGATTCATTGACATGAATAGGTATGGAAGATAAACCATCGTTATCCCATTTTTTCGGTTCTGAAGCCATGGTTAAATTGATCCACSCACGTACACGGCTCTACAGAAATGGTTCAGCGGTGGGAAAGAAGAAACAGATCATAAAACAGGTGTCAACTTAACAGAGGCATGTTGCATCAAAGAAATATTTCGCTTCATTGAATGATTTTTTTTCTCAATGCACATTGCTATTGTTTCCTGACTGGGGTCCAATAAAGTTTAGCGCGTAGCCACTACACAGTACCTGAGGTTCGAAATCAAGGGAAGATTTACCAGCCACAGCATGCCACAGTGGCGCCGTTGGTGCCAAATCAATCATTTTTACAGCTACATGTCAAATCTATCTATTCTAAATGTTAGTGGTAAGAAATTCCTAATCKATTTTTGAAAAACGTTTTATGTGGTGACAAAAAGGAAAGAGTGGTTGGAATTTAAGGGTTGAAATTCCATAATACATGATAACTTCTTGAAAATTGCATGCAAGCGGGACGTTGGATGATTCGGTTCAATGCTTTTAATTTAGACTCTAGTTATGTATATATATATATATATATATTTATATCCATATGGAAAAAATTATAACTCATCCTTGGCAATGACCTCAGGTTCTTCGACAGCTGCTTTTTCTTCGACAACAGCACCACAGGATTTGATTGTGACAGGAACAACTGGTCTATCGCCGTAGCTGGTACGTGTGCCTTCAATCTTCTTGACTACATCATAACCTTCAACAACAGTACCAAAGACAACATGTTTACCGTCTAACCATGGGGTTTTGACCGTGGTCAAGAAAAATTGTGAACCATTGGTATTTCTACCAGCGTTGGCCATGGACAACATACCAGGTCTATCGTGTTTCAAAATAAAGTTCTCATCAGCAAACTTGTTTCCGTAAATGGATTTACCACCTCTACCATCTCCAGTGGTGAAATCACCACCTTGGATCATGAAATTTTTAATAACTCTGTGAAAGGAGGATCCAACGTAACCGAATTTAGGATCTTCTGAAACTGCCAACTGATAAAAGTTTTCCACGGTTTTTGGCACAACACCTCCAAAAAGTCCAATCACAATTCTACCAATAGATTCGTCGCCTTGATACATATCAAAATACACCTTGTGTGTAATTTCAGGCAATTCCGCAACCTCCCCATTCGCAGTTGAACGGGTCACAAACACAAACAATGCAGCCAAAACGGCAAGAATAGATGCTACAATTCTCATCATTCACTTACTCTCAGTTTTGTAATGCCAATTTATAAACAATATCTCCTCTCATCGGTTTCCATTCTTCTCTGTTATTGTAATCGACGGTTAACGATTGATGTGGCCTTTGAGCAATTCGCGCACGGCTGAACGTTTTGGTGGCTCAACCGGCAAGCAAAGCTGCTCTTCCCTGGACATTGTTTTGGGCTTCTAAGTGTTAAACAGTTACATAGAATTATAGAGTTTRAAAACTCAAAAGGAAATTCTGTCGACAGTGTATGAGCTGGCAGACTTTTGRTTCTTGGTATGRTGGCTACCCCCAACAGGAAGCATCATGTCCAATTTCGTCAATCCAATTTCAATCTTGTGAACGTCGTCGGCAGAAACACCATTAGCGTTATCCTTTTTGTTTCTGTTTTTGCTTCTAGATTTGCCGCTTGACAACGTAGAAGCTGACAAKGTCTGGTTAATAAGAGTCAGCAAGTCTCTGTCTTCATATAATCTGTCTATTTTGTTTTGAGTTTTGGCAATTAAATGTTCCAGCTGCTGTTCATCGTTGGCGTAATGTAAACTCAACACTAAACCGTTGGAATCTATAAAGGAATTCAATAGCTCAAAGCCAAAATTCAGCTTCATGATTTTGGAAATCACTGAATCCAAATCAAAGTCCGTGTGTTTCGATCTTTCTTTCATGATCTTCATGGTCTCCTTGGTGATTTCTTCGCCTGAAAAGTCGTCAATCAGTCTGGAGACAAGATCCTTGAATATTTCCTCACTTTCAGTTATATTCAATTCAAGAATCAATTCATTGCATGGTATGTTTATACAGGTCACAATGGCTTGTCTTTGTAATCTTGGATTGGACTCTAGCACTCTCAATAATCCATCGGCGTATTGTCTTGGGAAAAGTGGATGAGTCAAAATGTATGTTATTGCTCTTTCGCATGAGTACTCTGAATTTAGGGATATCTTATCTAAACAAGAATCGTAATCAAACAAAAGCAGTGTAACTAGCTTGAAAAATTTAGCGTCCACAAAACGATCCTTTTCGTATTCATAGACCTTGTAATCATCTTYTTCGAAAAGATCATCAAAGGAACGGTTTTTCAAGTAAGAAATAACAGAATTTTCTAGCAATTGCAAATCACCAGACTTCTTAATCTCGAATAGTTTTTCATATGCTTCCGATACYTCATTATGCAAATTTCTAATTCTATGATTAAATGATTTAACGGATTTTTTCTCATCAAACTTTTCATTCAAATCATTTGAATCAAAGAAATATGTRAATCCTGTAAACTTTTGTTTAGTTTCTTTGGTTTTGAAGTCAGGTATAGCTTTTCCTAATGAATCTCTTAGTTTTCCGGTACCAACATCAACTGAAATRTGTTGAATTTGTGCGGTGTTCTCAGCAGAATTTTTTAATACAATCAACGCAAAAGTCTTTTTATTTTTCAAGCTATTKCCTTTGACCCATGGAGCATTCAATAGAGTAGCCAATCTTGGTGAYTTGTTACTGTTCTGTTCCTTGGATCTGGAATATAAATCCAATGAAGATAGCAAGGATTCATACTGAATATCTATCAAAACAACAGTACTACCTTTGGTGAATAAAATTCTATTATTGGCAACACAKGTCATTGATAAAGGAGATTCAATCTCGTTTTGGAAAGCACCAGCGATATTGAGAGATTTCTCCAATTCAACTTTCGGTAAGTTGAAAGATTTGACAATAATCTCAGATGCAGACTTGTTTTCTAGCACGATAAGTTTTCCTGAAATGTCAAATGTGACTTGGATTTGCTCGACATCCRAAAATCCGTTAATTTCAGATTTCGAAATCTCCAATATTTCATTAAATTTCAGTGAAAATAAACGTATAACAATTGAGGAGTTATCTTTGACGGTATTTTTTTCGGCAGTGAGTAAAATATATTCAATCTTGTCTTTATTTGAGTTGACGTTCAGTAATTCAGGCTTGAGAAACTGATGGTGRAAAATAGATGAATTAGGGGAAAAYTCATTTGGRTTGTAAGTCAAAATAGGGGTATTTGCGACATTCGAGTCGATATGAAATTTCCAAATATTCAAGCTACCGTTTTCATGTAAGGAGTAGACATAGCTGGAGTCGGTCGAAAACTTGACATCAATGATTGGTTCCTCGACTGAAATGGAGGAATCCTTAACTTCTTTGACGTTCTCTAACTCGTTATTGGTTGTTCTTTCATCCTCAATGACAGACATGGTGGTTGAACTTTGATTTTCGTCATCTATGGTTTCTTCATTTTTAGGCTCAACACCGTAGGTRATGAATCTTAATTTATGCTTATTACGTTCCGTCAAACCAATTGCAAAAAATTTTTTGTCATTCAACGATGAATCATGGAGRTTGTTGATTTGGCTGTTCATGGCCGCTAAATCATTCAAATCAAATGAGTCCATGGCTGCAACCTTGGCCTGTGGAGATAGTGCATAGGACCAGATCATCTTGGGAGAAGGTCTGGTGATGAAAGTCGACAAATAGGAGCCACTAATGCTGATATCAAAATTATTGGAATTGGCATCGTTAAGCTGGGAAACAAAACATAATTCCGATGCYTTTGTTTTGGAAGAAAGTCTCGGCAAGTTAGTCACCACAAATGGATCGTAGATAGCTGATGACATGATTAAGAACCACTTGGATAAAGGAAAAAAGGATAAGCTAATAAACCAAACAAATARTTTATGATATTTCAGAATAGAAAATAAAATTTGAAAAATAAAAAGAAGGCTCAGGYCAAGAAACGCGACGATCGACGAATAGCGGMGCRGCGCGGCATGGCATGGCATGGCGCGTCACCAAACATTYACYCAGTGTTTATGTTGTTGTTTACTCGTAAAGTTAACAGATATTTGATATTACTAATATACACCCTAGATAAAATAACACTATTTATATTTATAGAGACACTTAAACTTAAGCAGTAGCAGCAGAAGTGTACTTGGTGACAGCTCTGGTACCTTCAGAAACAGCRTGCTTGGATAATTCTCCTGGAAGAATTAATCTAACAGCGGTTTGGATTTCTCTGGCAGAGATGGTAGACTTCTTGTTGTAAGCAGCTAACTTGGAGGCTTCAGAAGCAATTCTTTCAAAGATGTCAATGACGAAAGAGTTCATGATGGACATAGCCTTGGTGGAGATACCAGTATCTGGGTGAGTTTGYTTTAAAACCTTGTAGATGTAGGTGTGGTAGGATTCCTTTCTCTTGGTGGATCTCTTCTTAGCATCAGAGGAAGTGGTCTTCTTACCGGCTGGTTTCTTTTCTGCTGGAGCTTTGGATGCGGTCTTTGGAGCCATTTTTGTTTTGTTGTTGATGGGAAAAGAAGTTGAATGGAGATGTGTCTGAATGTGGGAATTGGGGTGACTTTTATATTTTGCAAAAGTGCCTGTCCAGAGCGTGCCATAGATTACGCGRCGCGMGTAGTCCTGGGACTAGATATCTCCCAAAAAATCACTGATTCGCGGAAATTGAGTATTAGGCCTGAACTATGGGTATTTGTGCGCGTTGTTACGCGGTCCATATATTACTCTTCATATGTGTAGTTTGTAGCACGGGTCTAGTGCGTATTTTTTGTACCGTYTACATGAGAACGAGATTCCCACAATTCTTATAAAGAGGCCGTGGTTCCCACCATGTTTGGGTTGAAGTTTGGAATAATCATTCTCTTTTAGCATCAACAAACAAATCCATACAAAATGTCCGGTGGTAAAGGTGGTAAAGCAGGTTCCTCTGAAAAGACTTCAACTTCTAGATCAGCCAAGGCTGGTTTAACTTTCCCAGTCGGTAGAGTTCACAGATTCTTAAAGAACGGTAACTACGCTCAAAGAGTTGGTTCCGGTGCCCCAGTCTACTTGACTGCTGTCTTAGAATATTTAGCTGCCGAAATCTTGGAATTGGCTGGTAACGCTGCCAGAGACAACAAGAAGGCCAGAATTGTCCCAAGACACTTGCAATTAGCCATCAGAAACGATGAAGAATTGAACAAATTGTTAGGTCACGTCACCATTGCTCAAGGTGGTGTCTTGCCAAACATTCACCAATCCTTATTACCAAAGAAGACCGCTAAGGCTAAGGCTTCTCAAGAATTATAAGCATCACCCTTGGCTTATATTTTGTATATTGCAGGTATAATATGTATATTAGGTAATCATTATTGAAAAGAAAAGAAAAAAAAGAACYATTGGATAACCATTGTATTATTKTTTATTTGTTATGGCTGGGTATCTGTTGATCTGCGCCATCCATCTGAATCACCTATTCACTATCTTATCACAGAACATGTTGAAATTTCAGGAAGATGCGAGAGRTTTTAACACACACGCGTCAGACAAGAAGCGAGTGGGCTCAGCGTTTTTGTTGACGGCTCAGCTCTGGGCATTTTGTGTTGCCTTGTCTTGCAACTTGAGTTTATTGCCCCTGGGGGAAAGTATAAAAGCAAACATAGGTTTCCGTCGTTTTGGTTTTTCCTTTTTCTTTTAACTGAATTGTCCTTTTTTTTTCTTTAGTTCGTTGTATGGTTTATCTTATGTTGTTTTCTCTTAATCCTTTTTGACTCTTCTTATTGACAGAATTCTGAGGTACACCACCACGTTCGATCCGTAAAAGTAGTATTATATAAAATGCCAATCAGAAGAATTTTGACTATTGTCAGATCCCAGTATGAAGCCGTGTCAAAGAGATTTGGTAACGCTTCCAAAAAAGAAGACACCGAAGCAACTGCAGCAGCCACTGCAGCTGAAGCAACAGAAGCTGCTGCTGMTGATGATGTAGCTGAAGCCACACAAGCACCAGTTGCATCTGCTACCGCTCAAGCAGCCTAATGATRAGCCCTTGTGATTATTTGTTCTTTTTCCTGTTTTCCCCAAKTTTTTTTAATATATTCCCATTTGTTGACTTTTTCTCCATTTGATAAATACTATTTACGTGGTGCGCTTCTTTCTTTCTTTTTCTTTATTCTTCCAATTAGAAATTGTTTCATCTATGCTTTATTCCCCTTGGTCAAAATGGTTCATTTGTTTATAACTCCTAATGCTTGCTTTTTTTTCTTCAAACCTTTTATTTCACCCTTTATAGCCAAATATTCCATCTATAATACTAATTACTACACCATATATCTCCATGTCGTGTTCTAATATATTACACATGTTACTCTATATAATCCCATACACACAACTCACCGGCTAAGGAAACAGAAACTAGAATTTGTCCATCATTAAAACTGTCAACCTGCATTATAGGACTATTGAGTTCGCTAGCTTTTAGTTGAAACCTGATATTTTCATTCTGAATGTCCCAAAACAATATGCTCCCTCTTTCATCGCCTGAGCAAACCATTCTTTCATTATTGTAAATGATGAAATTCGAACTGAGCGTGTACTTCTCTGCTATTGGAAGACCTTGTGTGTTCCTGTAGGTTTTAACAACGCGGTTATTCATATAATCCCATAATCTTATGACACCGTCTAAGGAGCTAGACAAGACAAATTTGGAGTTTGGTGAGAATTTCACGTAACTTATAGGAAACGCAGATCCTTCTTTGTCGTAAATCAAAGTCTTCAGGCAGGAGCCCGACTGGGTATCAAATAGTCTAATCAGACCATCATACGAACCACTTGCAATGATGGTATCATCGAATGATAGATCAATCGAGGATATAGGGTCGGAATGTGCACTTAAAGTTCGCATCGATTTCCCACTCTTGCAATCCCAAATTCTTATGTTTTCGTCCGATGACCCAGATATCAGTATCCTCGATCTCTGATCCCATCTTATCACATTGACATGATACGAATGGTTTTTCAGAATTTTGACAACGTTTTCAAAGTCCAGGTCCCATATTTCAATTGTCAAATTATCTGAACAACTGGCCAGATATAGTCCGTTTGGCGAAAAATCGATGTCGGATATTCCGCAATTAGTACTGTTTTTATTACCATTATCGAATGTCGTGAGAAGTTTACCACCATTCACCAAATCCCACAACTTTATCACTGAGTCTGATGCGCATGTTGCAAATTTGGAACCATCAGGACTGATTTTCACTGTAGATGTAAGAGAGTTTGGATGAATGTTGGTGAGCTTATAACGCAAACTGTATTTTGGCTCCATTTGACTCGTCGATAATTGATCTAATCGATACTGCAGGACTGTCGGCTTACAAAATTGATGTAGATATTTCATAGGATAGATTTCCAACATATATAAACAACGCGACGGAACAACAAGAAGACTTGAAAATTAGTTTGGAATTTTTTTTTCTGCAAGTAAGCTAATATTAACTTTGGGTTTAACAATTATGTAGAATAGAAAAGATAAGGACGTAGCTATAGAAATGAATGGAAACCGTGGTAAGACCTTTAAAAAAAAATTAAAGCAAGCTGAACAAAAAGCTGATATGAGTTGAAATGAAAAAGGTCATATAATGTATGCACGTAGTATGGCGATATAATGATTATCTATACTGTTTAGCTGTTTCATTCATCACAATATCATAACTTGGTGGTTGGTCGGTATTATTCGAGTCTAGAGGATCTGTTTCATCATCTATAGCGCCGTACATATTGGAATTCACAGGAGTAAAACCGTGGTTGGATGTGTTTGGAGACAGATTATTCAAATTAGGCGGCAATATAGGCGTGTGAGAAAGTGGACTCAAGTTATTTTGATACAGAAAGGGATCGGATGAGTGAGTTGTGTTTTGGCTTGGATATTGATTTTGATTCTGATTTTGATTTTGATTTTGATTTTGATTTTGACGATTATGTCTGGTGCTTTCCAGGAATGGTTCAGGGTGGTTAAATTTGATTCGAGTCTGATTTGGTTGCTTGTTGATTACCACATGTGTCGAGTTTGGAGGAGATACAATGAAAATCTGACGTTCCTCATCGTCAATAGCAACGGGACTTGGATCTGATAATATTATGTACCACGCATGGATCATTCCCGGTACCCACCCCAAGAAACAGAGAAGAATATTGATGATTAGATCGCATGAACAGCAGCCCCTTTTGAGCAAGACTGGCAACGGAGGAAACACCACTGCCAGTAGCACCAAAATACAATCGCAGCAACAGCAGTCACAGCAACAGAAGCACATTTGTTTTCCCTTGTGCAGCCTCTCTCTTCTGAATTTGTCAATGGTGCAGCCGCAAACTCTGCGAAATCAATCAATCAATCTGACCCTTTATATATAATCGCTATTCGTATCAATCGCTGTGAAGAAAAAAACTGTTGACCGGCGCGGCGAGTGTTTTGTCCAGGTGTACATGGCTTTTTTTTGGGAAGCCCATTTTTTTTGTTGTCTGTTGGGCGTAATACGAGCAGCCGAGAGCTTCCGGTGGAAGATGGTCAGTTCCGACGGAATATCCGCACATTCCGTCGGAATTGGCTTGTGTTTAAGCGGCTGTTCTTAGGAATGTGGGCGCTTGGGCGCCCCAAGCTCCATCATGATAATTAAATTGCGCAAAATGTTACAATCGTGATCGGGTACCGCCCTCTTATCCAGCAAGAATGAATAGGGCACTTGCCTTTTCACACCGCAAAGCTAGAGGTTAAACTAGATGCAAAACCCATTTTGACACGGAGAAAGGTGATGAAGCTAGGGCCCTCAGCATGTAACAAAAAACGTAGGCGCTAAAAAAATACTGGGTCATCCGTCAGCTATGTTGTATCGGAGATCGGAAACATGCAAGAAAATAAAATGAATTTTATTAATGCAGCATTTATTTTTCCGTATTTTGATTGTTCAAAGCAATTTTAAATTGAACCGGCAATCGCCAGCCAGTAATGTGCAATCTGCCTAGGAGAAACTCTACAATGTAGATTGAAAATGTATAAATACGAGGAATGTTCCCAGTCCTTTTCAGGGCGTTGTTTCATTCTAATCCCTTGTATCTGTTTGCAAGGATTTGGTTGTGCWYTAACAAATCTTTCAAAGTGTGTGGTAATCCTGGCTTCTGCCCACCAGCCCGTGTTTCATTCTTTTTCTCACTCTCCAATATACCACTTTCAACTGGCTTGAAGAACAACAAAATACCCCATATCCAGTAACAAACTTGCATAATCTTGCGTTATGTATCAACCTCAACACAACGCATTAAGTGCAGTCGGAAGACCTTTTCCACTCCCGCTTCCGCTTCCAATCCCGCAGCAGAGCAAATATACACAAGATTACAATAAAAATATGCTTGCAACGCCTCCACAACTAAGCTACGACAGAATTTTGTGGCATAAGGGGGCGCAGGACAGTAAGATCATAGTGGATAATCCTCAGCAAACCAGCCCTAAGCCGGCAGTGCGGCCGTTTTATCTCTACAAGGGCTTGACGGAAGAAAAGTTCAAAATCTATCCCCAGACCCCCATCTGCACCCGAGCCGCAGATGCCGTATCGTCGCCGTACTCGTCGCCGCTGTCGTCTCCGGGCTCCAGCTACTTTGAAGATGAGCCTGAAGACCTGGAAGATTTAATCTTTGACTCCACATATAAAAATACATTGCGTTCCAACGAAGACTCTGAAAAGTTCAAATGCACCTATGCCGGCTGTCGCTACAAGGGCACATTCTTGTCCAGGGACTATCTACGAAGACATGTGCGAGAACAGCACCGCAAATCCAAAGAACACGTCTGTTATGGCCACTCCGAAAACGGCACCCAATGGGGGTGCAGCAAAAAATTCAGCAGACCCTATCAGCTGGTGAACCACTGGAGAGGTCAACGCTCTCGTAAACGGTGTGGTGTTCCTGTATCCGAGCTGCAGAAACGCGGAATTATGTAATGTGCCGTCAAATCTTTGTTCTAGATTTTGTCTTTACTTTTTTTTAAACTAAAGTTCAACCGCTGGTGTATTCCGTCACCCCTAAAATGCCGAGGGTAGCATATGCAGGCAGAGGGTTCTGCAACAAGAGGAAAAATTATCCGCGTCGACACCCAGAGTAATCATCAGAGATGGCTCCGAACTCTACGTCTATCGACGAAGCGGTGAATGCTTGAGGAGCTAGCGTGTGGAATATAAACAAACACACATCATCCGTGCATATATGACACCTCACAATATGAAAGGCTGGATCGAGATGTTTTGGATATGATGGGTAGTTTTTTACATGGCTTGAACCAGCTATGCCAAAAGTGATGTGTAGCAGTGATATATTACTATATAAATAGAGCGTATAAACTCGGAACACAAAGAAGTACTGGTGTGACAGAGCAAATCGGAAAGCAATGTCTGGTGAAGAATGGCAAGAAATGAGTGAATCACAAGTGTTATCAAGAAGTCCGACACCCGAGCTTGCTGTGAATGCAGAGCATCTCAAAAACACAGAGTTCCAGGCACCTTGTATTGAAGAAACTCGTTATGATCTCAGCGATGGCTGTTCAGTCAACCGGTTGTTTGAATTAGCACTGAAAGAAACGTTTCCAAGAAATGAAATCTCGCCTCGGTCTGTTTTCAGAGATTGGTTGAAAAGCAAAGTCATAACAATTGACAATCATGAACGTACTCTGCGTAACATTAAAAGTAAACGTCAGTTTTTGCTCTTCTTGAATAGGTTAAGAAATAAAAAGAACCACCGGCCCCAGCTTGACAAAAATGCTCTGCTACACGCCGAAAAAAAAAGTACAACCTTTTCTGGTGGCATATTTTTCAATTTCTTCTGGTTAATTGTGTGTTTTTCTGCTTTTACTCTGCTTCTAACAATGATGTTGGTTTATTTGCTGATTCATACTAATATCATGGAAAAGTGGATAATAAAGGATGAAAAGGTAGCATCTCTTTTTATCAATTTGAAACATTTGGCTCTCCAGTATCTGATCGCTTGAAATTGCATGTTRTATATACATAAATTATATATCAATGCTGTTTTTTTAACACTACTTTTCTACAAATCTTACATCATGYAGTTTTTATGATGAACTCTATGTGATATTTGCAACACTCTCGGCGTAAAACTTGCTATGTGCCAACATAAAACTGAATCAGGTTTTTTCCTGCTGCGCCACATCAACGTTCCGGTGTGGCGCACAACCATTAGTGTTCAGGAAATTCTCGCGCTGATGATTGATGTTATGAAGAAAGAGAGRCAGTAAATGATGATGAGTTGTAAATGAATTTTGGAAAGACGTTCTAACCACTAAATCGGACGATATTCAAAATGGCTGGGGTAAAAACGTTTATAAAGTCGGTCAGAAACAGTAAAACTGCTTCAGAAGAACGTGCTGTAATACGTAAGGAATCGGCCAAATTGAGATCAAGTTTCCGTGACATCAATCTGGATAATGATAAAAGAAGAAAGAACATAGAAAAACTAATTTACTTGAATATAATTGGCGAACCCACTTATTTTGGACAGGTGGAAGTTTTGAAATTGATTGCTTCTGCAAGATATGAAGATAAAAAAATTGGCTATATGGCAGCACAGTTGATTCTTGATGAAAGTGATGACATGTTAACATTGYTAACCAATTGCCTGGATCTTGATTTGAAGCATGACAATCCATTGATTATTGGGTTGGCCTTGAACACCTTAGGAAATTTGGCAAGTGAGGAATTGGCTAAAGATCTATACACGAACGTGGAAAAACTGCTCTGTTCTAAACAATCCTTTATCAAGAAAAAGGCCGTTATGGTGGCAAGTAAATTGGTTGAAAAAGACCCAGTTTTGAGTGAAGTTTTCTATCCTTCTATTGGAGAATTGATCAATAACAAATCACATGGAGTCCTGATTGCCACAACTGTGTTGATTAAAAGTATTTACGAGAATGATGTCAGTTTGAGAAAGGATGTTAAAAAATACGTTCCTCAGTTGATTGTCCATATAAAAGTATTAATCAACTCTGGATATTCACCAGGATATGATGTTAAAGGTGTTCCTGATCCATTTTTAATTGTCAGTTTATTGAATTGTATCAAGTTGTTACTGAATAAAGAGGATGACGTGGGTGAGGAAAATGGTAGGAATTTGGAACTTTTAAATGATTTATTGAGCTCCATTTGTGCCAAATTCGAAAATACCAAGGGTGCAGGATACAGTATTCTGTATGAAAGCATCAAAACCATATTTGAAACCAACAGTGACTCGTCACTGAAAGTAATGGGCGTCAGCATATTAGGTAAATTCTTGAACCAAAAGGACAACAACATCAGATATATTGGGTTGGAAACGATGATAAAAGTAATTGATTATGAACCTTTGGCAGTTGAAAGGCACAAAAATGTTATTATCAAATGTTTGAAGGACAAAGATGTCACCATTCGTCGGAGATCGGTTGATTTGATTTTCGGTATCATGAATAACAAGAACTTTGATTACTTGAGTAAAGAAGTGATTGAGTTTTTGAAAATYGAAGAAGAAGATGACGAGCTYAAGGCTCAAGTAGTCTCCAAATTGTGCAATAAATTCAATGATCTCAGATCRAAGGACGTGAATGTTTTGGTTGAAYTGTTGGAAATTGGAGGAAATTTCATTGAAGATAGTGACATTAACAATCTGATTGAATTGAACTTGGCCAATTCAGCTGGCAAGACTGCTAAGAAGATCATCACSACTCTAAAAGCCAAGAAGAATTATACYGAGTATGGGCTGCTTATGGTTGGTATTTGGAGTTTGGGAGAGTACGGACATGAGGTTGGCATTAGTGCCCAGGATTGTGCAGACATGYTTGAAAAGGCGTTACAAGTGTCCAAGTCTGCCTATAACTTTGATTCCACTARGAGAGCCTACGGCAAGGAAATGAGAATCCAGTTGTGCGTGCTATCTGCATGTGTTAAAGCCAGCATTTGGATGACCGGTGCTTCATTAGAAAGTGTGAGACAAATCATCCGTTTCCTGGAACAAGATTCACATCTAGAAGTGCAACAAAGAGCTGTTGAATGCTCCCAACTGCTCTTGGTCAATCGAGAAGTGAAACGGGGTTTACTTGAAACACCACCGCTACCAAGAAAGAGCACCMCCAACGATTCTACAACTAGTAAAGTTCCATCCACTTCAACAAAAACTCCAACATCTCCTCTTGATAGCAAAAAGGCACACAGTATTGATCTACTTGCAGATATCTTTGCCGATCTTTCGACAAATAACAATGTAGCTTCAGCTGCTACCACCGCCATGTCTGACCGGGAACTATACAACGATGGCACTCTTCGCGTGGGAGTGTCACAGTTTGGCCCCGGCGACCTGACACTTTCACTGCGAAACTTGTCCTTGGCYRCAGTGTCGGCACTTGCCGTGCAGTGCGCTGTTCCACGCGCTCAGAAGCTTTCCCTGCAACCTTTGCCGACGACTAATCTTCTGCCCAGCGCACAAACGTCGCTCACTCTCTCTATCACCGGTGCCCCCGGCGCGCGGGCCAAACTGCGGGTGAAGATGGAATACACGGCTCAAGGAAAACAGTGCGCCGGGAGTTTCGACTTCGCGGGCGACTGTCTATGATGGAAAAGTTATTTATTGTCTCTAGTTATATAGAAGAAAACGTATTGGGTTGAATAAGTCAGCACTAAGGGATAAACACAACATGGACTTTTCTGCCCTGGCACAACAAGCGCAAGCCGTATTAGGCCACGTCGAACAATCCACTGCCTCCATTGGTCCCTTACGCCAATTGGAGACACAAACCTCKGTCCCTAGAGCGTACATTGCACTGGGACTTGCAGCTGTGTATCTATTAATGGCATTTGCCAACTTCGGAGGCATTGGTGCTCTTCTCTCCAACGTCGCTGGTGTCGCATACCCAGGCTATCTGTCGTTGTTGGCACTTCGTACATCAGGTAAAAACGATGACACCCGTTTACTTACATACTGGGTGGTGTTTGCGACTTTGACTGTGGCAGAATTCTGGACCAAGGCAATTCTGTATTGGGTCCCAGGTTATTTCCTCATCAAAACATTGGCATTGCTTTACTTGGCTTCCCCAATCACTAGTGGTGCAGAAACCGTTTACTCCTTGGTGTTGAAGCCATTGGCCGACAAAATCATTCCACAAAACCAAGGTCCAGCTGCTGATTTACTAGGTAAAACCACTCATCACGATTAAATTATCTTACATGTTCTTTGTATCTGAATATCTATGTAACTCATTCTGTTTATTCGAAACCTATATCAGTATATCTAGATGGACCGCCAGAACTTTTCGTTTCTTATTCTCGATTGATCTCCGTGTACTCTCGTGTCGGTTTCTCCGCCACTCTTCCTACAAAAGTTCGTAGAAAAAGGAACCCCACAAATTTACAGAAAAAAWTACCTTATTATTACGATACTCTAACTGGCTAATAACGTTTGATTTAACCAATTCGCATCGATGGCTCCGGATTTGTACGGGCCAGTCTCCTCTTTTGCGGGGAAAGCGCTGTCTAATCCTTGTGGCAAATACCATATACGGTGGCAAAGCGGACAAAATGTCGGAAATCTTTTCCCGTTCAACGAAATTTCCGCGGCTAACGGTTGAATTTTCGCCGCTTTTTGCATTGGTTTTCTGATTTTTCACCGTTTAGAATTCTCCGGGCCGCCATTTTGYTCTGACAAATCGGCCGCTTCTCCGCGTATCCGTTATTATTTCAAAACGCATGACCTATTTTCATAACTGTGCAAATTTTGTTTACTCCTCCAAAGTATATATAATCTTATCTCTCCCCCATGATTTTATTTTCTTAATTTCTGCTMTCCAAGCAAAAGGAATTTGACACTTTGGGTTTCAATGTCYACTCCTTTACAACCAACAGGCTCTAATGCCTCCTTCCAGACTTTCAAGTCTGAAGAAGAAGCAMAACCACTTCAACCAGTCAGATCGTTAGACAACCATTTGGACAAACCACATTTTGACTCGCAAACCATCAAGAATTACTGTAAAACTAGAATAACGGATCTATTTCCTACCAAAGCTTCCATGCAAGCTAACAAAAGATTACTCAATCCTTTGCCAGGTTTGAGAATGATTGGTTATARACAATGGTTGATGATTCTATCTGCTTTCATTGCTTGGTCCTGGGATGCTTATGACTTTTTCTCTATCTCCCTTAATGCCAGTCAACTGGCCAAGGATTTCGATAAGAGTGTTAAGGATATTACCTGGGGTATTACCGTTGTTTTGATGTTGAGATCGGTTGGTGGTTTCTTTTTTGGTTACTTGGGTGATAAATACGGTAGAAAATGGCCTTTAATTGCAAACTTAATGTGTGTTTGTGTTTTGGAAATTGGTACYGGTTTCATCAAAAACTACGCCCAGTTTTTAGGTGTCAGAGCCGTTTTTGGTATCATGTTGGGTGGTGTTTATGGTAACGCCGCTGCCACTGCTCTGGATGATTGTCCTGCTGAAGCCAGAGGTTTTATTTCTGGATTCCTACAACAAGGTTATGCTTTTGGTTACTTGTTAGCTGTTGTTTTCCAAAGAGCCATTGCTGATAACTCACCACATAAATGGAGAGCCATGTTCTGGTTTGGTGCTGGTGTTTGTTTCTTAATTTGTTGTTTYAGAGCTTGCTTGCCAGATACTAAGGCTTTCTTGAAACAGAAGGAAATTGAAAAATATAATGCAGAACACGGTATTTATCAAAAGACTTTTAAAGAGAAGGCCAATGCTGCTTTCAAGGTTTACTGGTTAATGTTGATCTATATGGTTTTATTAATGGCAGGTTTCAACTTCATGTCTCACGGTTCCCAAGATTTATATCCAACCTTATTATCTGTCAGATATGATTTCTCTACTGATGCCACAACCGTTACCAACTGTGTTGCTAACTTGGGTGCCATTTCTGGTGGTATTCTCGTTGGTCACATCTCCAATTTCTTTGGTAGAAGACTTATGATTATTATCTGCTGTATCTGTGGTGGTGCTTTGATTTACCCATGGGCTTTCATCAATGGACCAGCTATCAATGCAGGTGCTTTCTTTTTGCAATTCTTTGTTCAAGGTGCTTGGGGTGTTGTTCCAGTCCATTTATCAGAATTGGCTCCACCTGATTTCAGATCTTTTGTTGTTGGTTTGGCTTATCAATTAGGTAACTTGGCCTCTTCTGCTTCTTCCACCATCGAAACCACTATCGGGGAACAATTTCCAATTGTTTCACCAGATGGTAAGCATATCTATGATTATGCCAAGGTGATGGCAATCTTTGTCGGTTGTGTGTTTGCCTATGTCTTAATCATAACTTTTGTTGGTCCTGAAAGAAGAATGGTGACTTTTGAAACAGAAGACGAAGAAGAATTTGAATTCCAAGAAAAAGTCAGACACACTGAAGATTTGTATGTCAAAAAATCAAATGAAGATGAAGAAGTTGCTGAACAAGGTACTTCAAAGGAAAATTAAATATTTCTTCCAACTTTTTTAATATGTTTATAATCTTTACTAACCACATTCGTTTCTACCTTTATTTGCAGGGACTTGATTGTTCCTAAAGCTCTACATGCTTCAGCTTATTTTTTGCCTGTTGGCATATGACGTTGTATGCGTATAATACATGGCATGCCTGCACATGTGTTTCACGTAGTATGACGCATCGCAAAACAATATAAAAATTCATTTCTATATAGAGAAGTCAGAAAATTTCGTAGAAATACGGAGCATCAGATTTTCCAAAATCTCCGATGCCGGAGATTTCACCTGCTCTTTCGCCGTTACCAAAACGACACTTTAGTCTCAAATTCTAATGTTCGTCTGTCAAACTTAAAACGTTCCAGAGGACCAAAGATGCTGGACAAATGTTTTTTTTCGGGCTGTGTGCTTATGATTGGACCGGTGATTATGCCCCCCAAAAAATCCCGTGTCCGGCAGGAAGGGAAGGGCATCATTTTTATTCTGTGGAGACTGGGAAGCCGCAACGCTAAGTGGTGGGAGGCGCGAAAGAAAAGAGAAGCTCCGGGATAGTGGAAGCGTTACGAGAAATTTTCTCCGGGGCCAACGGAATATATGGGGTAGAAATAATGTATAAATAGAAGGGCAGCCCCAATGGAAATAATACCGATTTCAAGATTTACTTGGAAACACGTCTTTATACACATACACAATGGCTCCAACAGCAGTTGATATTCAAAAAGAATATAGAGAAAACGTGTCCAATGAACACGAATCTCCATTTAACAAAAATGAAAGAAAATCTTCTATTGCTTCCAAATTAGGTCTGGATCCAGATGCCAAAATCCACTACAACTCTGCCGTGCCAATCTTATACGAAGATGGTTTGAAAGAAAAGGGTACTACAATTTCCAGTAGTGGTGCATTGATTGCTTTCTCCGGTTCCAAAACCGGTAGATCTCCTAAGGACAAAAGAATTGTCGATGAAGAAACCTCCACAGACAACATCTGGTGGGGTCCAGTCAATAAGAAGGTGGATGAAAATACCTGGAACATTTCCAAATCAAGAGCAATTGACTACTTGAGAACCAGAGAAAAGGTTTACATCATTGACGCTTTTGCCGGTTGGGACCCAAGATACAGAATCAAGGTCAGAATTGTTTGTGCTAGAGCTTACCATGCCTTATTCATGAAGAATATGTTGATCAGACCAACCGTCGAAGAGCTGAAAAATTTCGGTGAACCAGATTTCACTATTTGGAATGCCGGTCAATTCCCTGCAAATGTCTACACTAAGGGTATGACATCTTCAACTTCTGTTGAAATCAACTTCAAGTCCATGGAAATGGTGATTTTAGGTACCGAATATGCTGGTGAAATGAAGAAAGGTATTTTCACYGTCATGTTCTACTTGATGCCAATYAAGCACAAGGTTCTAACTCTACACTCCTCTGCTAACCAGGGTAAAAAGGATGGTGATGTCACCTTATTCTTTGGTTTATCTGGTACTGGTAAAACCACTTTATCAGCTGATCCTCACAGAGAATTAATTGGTGATGATGAACATTGTTGGTCTGATCATGGTGTTTTCAACATTGAAGGTGGTTGTTATGCCAAGTGTTTAGACTTGTCGGCTGAGAAAGAACCAGAGATTTTCAATGCAATCAGATTTGGTTCTGTGTTGGAAAATGTTGTCTACGATCCTGTGAGTAGATCTGTTGACTATAATGCCGCTAACGTCACTGAAAATACCAGATGTGCTTATCCAATTGACTTCATCCCTTCTGCTAAGATCCCATGTCTTGCTGATGCTCATCCTAAAAACATTGTCCTATTAACATGTGACGCCAGAGGTGTTTTGCCACCTGTCTCCARATTAACAAATGCCCAAGTCATGTACCACTTTATCTCTGGTTAYACTTCCAAAATGGCTGGTACTGAAGTTGGTATTACTGAACCAGAAGCTACCTTCTCTGCTTGTTTTGGTCAACCTTTCTTGGTGTTACATCCAATGAAGTATGCCCAACAATTATCTGATAAAATGTCCGAACATCAATCMTCTGCCTGGTTATTGAATACYRGTTGGTGTGGACAGTCATACACCAAGGGTGGTAAGAGATGTCCATTGAAATACACCAGAGCTATTTTAGACGCTATTCACTCCGGTGAGCTTGCTCAAGCCGAATTTGAAACTTACCCAACTTTCGGCTTACARATTCCAAAATCTTGTCCTGGTGTTCCTTCTGAAGTTCTCAATCCTTCCCAAAACTGGGCTTCTGGTGTAAAGGATTTCAATACTGAGGTTACTAACTTGGCGCAGTTGTTCATGGAGAACTTTGAAAAATACTCTGCTGGTTGTACTGAAGAAGTTGTTGCTGCTGGACCTGCATTATAAACTGATATATCAGATGTAAAAGAAATGATTTCATCATCATACAGTCAATCTTATTAAAAAAAAAATTTCACATATAAATATYATCAATGCACATTTTAGTTCTGACACACCTTATTTTTTATCAACTAGCTAGTACTCTTGGGGATTTTCAAAAAAAAAAAGAGTAAATATGAATCAAAGAATTTATATTTTATACGCATATTATATAAYAAATATATCTCTTCGTTTTGGGTTTCAAATTAAAATAAATAGTTTTRAACAAAATTAGAATAGATGATGTAAGTTTAGGAATAGTATTTTGYTRCAAAATGTTATTTCTCGAATAATAAAGTTGGTAAATGGGATTGGTTATTGATTTGCGCCAATGGTAGGACACCTTCAACAAGCACGGGTTTGGGGAAAGATTTTTCATCCGCATGCACTTCAAAACCTTCCTTGGAAGCAATTTTTTCATGAAAGGATATCAACAATTTTGATAATGGTTTTGCGTACCATCTTTCATTATTCCACTTGAAAAAACCTACATGACCACCTAAATTTGTGTTAATCATTGTAATAAATGGGTTATATTTGGCTTGATCCAGTGGCAATGCACCCACTTGCATACCGCCAGTTATGGGGTCATCGAGGGAGCTTATATTGATTAAAGGCGTTTTGATATTTTGTAGTTTGTTGATCAATGAAGCCTGTGTGTAATAGTCATCAGCACAGGTAAAACCAAACATTTTTGAAGTGAAAACATTATCAAAATCTTTCAGCTTCCAAATTTTTCTTATCAACTTGTTAGTGTATTGTGATTTGAAAAAGGGACTTTGCAGTAACTCATTTGAATGTGATTTTAAAAGCATCATCAAAGGAAACGTCATCGATGTTGAATAGAATAATGATGAAATTATTCCATTTTCCAAAAAGTAAGATGAACTACGTAAGTCCCAAATTGAAGCCAAAGCAATTGCGAGTGTTACATTCGAATTCTCTCCTTCCTGTGCAAGATAATTCATCATCACAATGGATCCTAGACTGATACCAAAAAGATATATTTTTCTTCTTGGATATTTGGATCTTAAAAACTGGATTGCTTGTCTCACATCTTCCGTCCACAAAGCACAAAATAGTCTTGGAGTTGATAATTTAACATTTCCACAACCTCTTGAATTCAAAACATACATATCAAAATCTTCACTTTGTTCCAGTTTCTTGTATAAACATCTAATATAACTTTCTGCAGACGACCCAGACAGTCCGGTTAATGTCAACATAATTGCTTTATTATCGTCAGCTCCTTGTTGATTAAGTTCTTTAGACGTCATATATCTCAAATTGGAATCGCTGATCTGGGGTTGGTTTTCTGGTATCACTAATAAGTTTGGGTCATAGTTATCGAATTCAGATTTGGATACAACTCTGTCCAACGCAGCACATCCACCATCTCTGGAGTATCTGATTTGACGGACAAAGTATAAAACATCAGATTTCCGGAACTTTCTGATGCCGGCAAACATAGTCTGGAGATGGGCATTGAACAGAAACGGATTGAAAATACACCACGCATTACTTTTGAATTCTGGTACATATTGGTTGATGAGCTGGTTGATTGTCGTTGGCTCTTCTAGTTCATCGTTTGAAAACTCGATTGGGTTATATGGATAAGATGGGATCACTCGATTGACAATATTATAGTTATTGATAAAAAACAAAATGATGTATCCAACTACCAGCAAAACACATAGATTCTGAAAATCATGTTTAGGTATTCCCAGTTTTTGGGTAAAACAATATATGGTATCTATGATCGAATACATTCCCCCGTTTCATAGAAACGCCACTTCTGTCGACAAGAATCTTCATCACTCACCGAGAAGAAGACAGTTCCTTCAAGCTGTGTGGGTGTTGCTTAAAAAAAAATAKGCTAAACTCCTTATCAGGGGCTCGAACCCTGGACATTTCGGTCGACTTCTGAGAGTTCATAAAAGCCGAACGCTCTACCAACTGAGCTAACAAGGAATTTATTGAAAAGTAAAATTTAATAGGAAATCTAAGTTCCAGTTTGTTTTAAGGGCTAGTTATATGTTTTAGAAGCTATGGATATAAACGAATACTTTATCTCCTACTTTTGACAAGGGCTGTTATTGAGAGACTCATTGGTTCAGTCTTGTTATGAAAATGAAACTATTTTGAAAACAAAAATTTTACACGATAATGAGAAAAATTTGAACATATTTAGCATTTTCATATATATTTAATTTTTTATGATTGTTTGGTGAAAGTTGGGTAATATTCATTTTCAGAATTGATTGATGAGCTCTGCTGACTTCATAATGTTAATGTTTAGAATTGTATTGGTAATCTTATATTTATAGGGGATTCTCTAATCCTCCTTTTTAAATATATTAAGTTATTCAGGAGTGACTGGATTTCTTTCAGTCTTTCTTTATCGAAGGTAGTTTTAGAGTTCTTACAATTAAAACATATTTTCATTATCTCTATGTMATTGAAATAATGAAGAATGCAACTATACAGAACAAATTTTTTTACTCCTCTACAATGATGAAACTGGAAAATACAAACATTAGCTGAAATGCGATTATGAATGAAACAACAAAGTTTTTTATTGATACAATATTAAAATTTCAAATTCTCATTGCCATAAAAACCGCCAAAAGCTTAAGCTTAACTTAATTTTGATCCATCACGTGATCATTAACACAGACTCCAACATAAACTGATTTATAATACAATTGTGTATTCACCGTATCAATGTTGATATTAGTTTCGTTTCATCAGCTCTAAGGTACAATTTTCTGACACTCGGCACCACAGATTGTGAATATATGATTTTCAAGCCAGAGAAGTGAATTTTCTAGTGTTAGCTTTGGAGCAGCATTTAACCGCATGCCTGCATGGGATGATAAAATTCAGGATCCGAGACATCCGTAACAAACTTTAAACTGCATTTTTTTCGGAATTTTGATATGAATATCTAACCAATACTACACACACATCTAGAACCCAACACAGTAACTATCCAACTAAATTTTCAAACAACAGGCAAACACCAACAAGCCATTTTTGACAAAAGAATCTCAATGCTGTGCCCCAGAGTTTGAACTCCGAACCGTCTAGAATCTCCGAGAATAAAATTCCCCACGCCAAAACGCGAGATGTTTCTAGCAGCTTCTGCGCTTTCTGTCTGTCAAAGTTAGACCACCTGGGAGAAGTATAAAAAGACGAGTGAGTGCGATTATTTTAATTGTGTTGGAAGGAAAGGTTATAGGATTTATATTTCTTCTATAGACAAACATATAATTATGGAATCGACACAATTTACAGATAGAGCATTAGAAATTGTCACTAAGGCCCAAGAACTAGCGCAACAAAACTCGAATGTGCAGATTCTGCCTCTTCATTTCCTTGCAGCAATGATTCCGGAGGATGAAACCCAACCGTTTTATCTTAAAGCTATTGTAGAAGGTGCAAGATATGAATGGCTTCCAGTGAAGAGGGCGATCAATTCAGCATTGATCAAGTTACCTTCGAGCTCGGGATCCAATATGGAAGCTTCCATGTCAAGTTCTGCAGGCCAATTGCTCAAAAACACAGAGAAAATTAAACAAATTCAAAAAGATTCATACATTGCACAAGACCATATTTTGAGTGCATTGTTGGATGACTCATCCATTCAGAAAATTTTCAAAGAAAACTCCATTAATGTGGAATCTTTGAAGAAACAGATTTTGACCTTGAGAGGTAATCAAAGAATTGATTCCAGAAAGGCAGATTCTTCAGAGGAGTTTGAATTTTTGACTAAATACGCAATTGATTTGACTGAACAAGCCCAATTGGGTAAAATTGATCCAGTCATTGGTAGAGAGGAAGAAATCAGAAGAGCTATCAGAATTTTAGCCAGAAGAGCCAAGTCTAATCCTTGTTTGATCGGTGACCCAGGTGTTGGTAAAACAAGTATTGTTGAAGGTGTTGCTCAAAGAATCGTTGATGGAGACGTTCCAACAGTTCTACAAGGTTGTAAATTATACTCATTGGATTTAGGTGCTTTGAAAGCAGGTGCTAAATATCAAGGTGAATTTGAGGAAAGAATAAAAGGTGTCTTGAATGATATTGAGAAATCGAAAATTATGATTATTCTTTTCATTGATGAAATCCACATGTTGATGGGAGATGGTAAAGCTGATGCAGCCAATTTATTGAAACCAGCATTAGCTAGAGGCCATTTCCATTGTATTGGTGCCACCACTATTAGTGAATATAGAAAATATATTGAGAAGGATGGTGCTTTTGAAAGAAGATTCCAAAGAATCGATGTCAAGGAGCCAACCATCAGAGAAACAATTGCAATTTTGAGAGGTTTACAACCTAGATATGAGATCCATCATGGTGTTCGTATTTTGGACTCCGCATTGGTTACAGCTGCTCAATTAGCCTCAAGATATCTTACATACAGAAAAATGCCAGATTCGGCAGTTGATTTAATTGATGAAACAGCAGCTGGAGTAGCAGTCGCAAGGGACTCTAAACCGGAGGAATTGGATTCAAAGGAAAGACAACTGGATTTGTTAGAAGTTGAAATCAACGCCTTAGAAAGAGACAAGGATGCAGATGATACCACTAAGGATAGATTACAAAGTGCATACAAGAAGAAACAAGAATTGGAAGAAGAGTTAGTTCCATTAAGAGAACAGTATAACCAGGAAAGAGCTGGCCATGAAGAATTAACTGCTGCAAAGAAGAAGTTAGATGAACTGGAAATTAAGGCTCAGGATGCTGAAAGAAGACACGATACCCAAACCGTTGCTGATTTGAGAATGTTTGCAATTCCAGATATAAAGGATAAAATTGTGCAGCTTGAAAGGGAGGTTGAGGAAGAAGAACTCAAATCCACTGAATATTTGGTGAAAAATGTTGTTGGTGCAGAACAAGTTGCCGAAACAGCAGCCAGATTGACTGGTATTCCAGTTTCCAAGTTGACACAAGCAGAAAATTCCAAGTTGATCAACATGGAGAAGGAATTGTCGAGTGCAGTTGTTGGTCAAGGTGAAGCTGTGAAAGCAGTTGCAAACTCCATCAGATTGTCAAGATCTGGATTGGCAAATCCAAACCAACCATCTTCCTTCTTATTCTTGGGTTTATCAGGTTCAGGTAAAACCGAGTTGGCTAAAAAATTAGCCGGATTCTTATTTGCAGATGAAAAGGCAATCATCAGAATTGACTGCTCTGAATTAATGGAGAAACATTCAGTTTCCAAATTGATTGGTACCACTGCGGGTTATATTGGATTTGAAGAAGGTGGTATGCTAACAAACCAATTGTTGAGAAAGCCTTATTCGGTTATATTGTTTGATGAAGTGGAGAAGGCTGCACCAGAGGTTCTTAACATTATGTTACAAATGTTGGATGACGGTAGAATCACTGCATCAAATGGAACCTTAGTTAATTGCTCCAATGCCATTATAATCATGACATCCAACTTGGGTGCCAATTACATCAACGAGTCCAACGTTACAAAGATTACCCCTGAAGTGAGAGAGAAGGTGATGGGTGTTGTCAGAACACACTTCAGACCCGAATTCTTGAAYAGAATAAGTGCAACAGTTGTTTTCAACAGATTATCCAAAGCTGCTATCAMTAAGATCATTAAGATTAGATTAGGAGAAATTGAAAAGAGATTTGAAGAGAATGACAAACAGTTGAAATTAAAGGTTGATGACAAGGCACTTGAATACATTTGYAAGAATGGTTACTCTATGGATCTCGGTGCCAGACCATTGAACAGATTGATTCAAAATGGCATTTTGAATCCAYTGGCTGTGATGATYTTGAATGGTCAAATTCAAGATAAGGAGGATGTTAGGGTKACTTTGAATAGCAAAGGATTACACGTTATTCCAAACCACGTGGCAGCCAATGAGGATATGGATGTTGATGCTATTGAAKATTGGACCGACGATGCTGACGGCGATGCTTACATGGACGAGGACCTCGACTGAGGGACTGAAGGAAGATGCTAGACATTTTGAGACGACTGTGACAATCGAAATTTTATTTATGATARATTATATGTAAATTTATAAGTTTATAAGTTTGAATTCTAATAACTCAATTAATGATGAAATTTAATATACAATGTTAGTAGGAAGGACTGAAGTCGTTTACCGATTTCTGGCGTTTGGGTTTGTRCTGTTGAGAGCAGCATATTCATCGTTGAAGAAGAAGCCGCTTCCTGAGTGAGARGTGTTCATTGGGGTGATGGGCGTGATTGGAGACGGAGCCACCAAATTAGCAATGGGCAATCTYGGTGGCAGTTCCAGCTGCAGATCCAATTCCAGGTCCGACATTCCTGTGAGGAAGAGCAGTCGTTTTCTGAGAGCAGCTAGTGCTTTATGTTTGTCAGCCCGCAGCGCCACGTCGTGCGAGGGCCGCGTGTCAAGCGGCCCTGGATAATGTGCCAGCGTGAGACGAGCCACCTGTGCGACCAGCCCGGAAGGTGGTCGACGAGAGTCAAACGGAGTACGGRTCCCCCGTGCTGTTTGGGCCATGGCCGCATCGTATTGTGCCCGCAATGCTGCATCGGCTGCTGCGGTCCACAGAACCGTAGGCGGAGGACCTGATGGCGCCTCAGAAAATACCGACGATCCCGTAGAAACAATKGAGCTCTGCGAATCGCTGCGCTTCATCTTGCTYCAGACCTATTCTAGTACGTGCGTTMAGTATAAGCGTTGGAAACTACTAAATCGCATGGAGTGAAACAGTACAAAAAATAGATCAATTGTTGGCACTAGCGCTCTAGYSTCGGCAAAATGTTCTCGCTTAAAAMCTTGCGGCACTTTTTCCCACAGGCTCGAGTGCCGAGGTAATAAGTGGCGGCTCGTTGAAAAAACAAAAACTGCACCTATTGGGCGCCCCCGAGATCGGCATTAGGCGTGATGTTCGCGGACGCTCGCCAACCAATGGCAGCGCGTTCAATTCAAGCAGCTGGCAGCAATAAATATTGGACCAACTGCTAGGGTGAAATAAATTGACGTCGTGTTCTCTGGGGGATTTGATTGTTTTCTTCTTTCTTGATCTTCCCTGTTCGTCACGCAATGTTATCCGCAAGATCCGTCGCCACCAAGGCTCGTAGCTTTGCTACCGTCTCTGGTCTTACCAGAGACTCCAAGGTCCACATGAACATCCATGAAGATCACACCTTCATMAACTATAAACAAAACGTCAAGAATTTGGAAGTTGTTAAGGCTAGATTAAACAGACCTTTAACTTACGCTGAAAAGATCTTATACTCTCACTTGGACAAGCCAGAATCCCAAGACATTGAAAGAGGTGTCTCTTACTTGAAGTTGAGACCAGACAGAGTTGCTTGTCAAGATGCTACCGCTCAAATGGCCATTTTGCAATTCATGTCCGCTGGTATGGCTTCTGTCGCCACCCCAGCTACCGTCCACTGTGACCACTTGATTCAAGCTCAAAAGTCTGGTCCAGAAGATTTAGCCAGAGCTATCTCTTTGAACAAGGAAGTTTACGATTTCTTAGGTTCTGCCTGTGCCAAGTACAACATTGGTTTCTGGAAGCCAGGATCCGGTATCATCCATCAAATTGTCCTTGAAAACTACGCTTTCCCAGGTGCTTTGTTGATTGGTACTGATTCCCACACCCCTAACGCTGGTGGTTTAGGTCAATTAGCTATTGGTGTCGGTGGTGCTGATGCCGTCGATGTCATTGCTGGTTTCCCATGGGAATTAAAGGCTCCAAAGATTATTGGTGTTAAGTTGACCGGTAAGATGTCTGGTTGGACTTCTCCAAAGGATATCATCCTTAAGTTRGCTGGTATTACCACCGTTAAGGGTGGTACCGGTGCCATTGTCGAATATTTCGGTGACGGTGTTGACACTTTCTCTTGTACTGGTATGGCCACCATCTGTAACATGGGTGCCGAAATTGGTGCTACCACTTCCGTTTTCCCATTCAACGAATCCATGGCCAAGTACTTGGAAGCCACTGAAAGATCCGAAATTGCTGAATTTGCAAGATTATACCAAAAGGACTTCCTTTCTGCTGATGCTGATGCTAAGTACGACCAAGTCATTGAAATTGACTTGAACACTCTTGAACCACACGTCAATGGTCCATTCACCCCAGATCTCGCTACTCCAGTCTCCAAGATGAAGGAAGTTGCTATTGAAAAGGGCTGGCCATTAGAAGTGAAGGTTGGTTTAATTGGTTCTTGTACCAACTCTTCCTACGAAGATATGTCCAGAGCTGCTTCCATCATCAAGGATGCTGAAGCTCACGGTATCTCCGCCAAGGCCTTATTCACTGTCACTCCAGGTTCTGAACAAGTCAGAGCTACCATTGAAAGAGATGGTTTCTTGAAGACCTTCCAAGACTTTGGTGGTAAGGTCTTAGCTAACGCCTGTGGTCCATGTATCGGTCAATGGGATAGACAAGACATCAAGAAGGGTGACAAGAACACCATTGTTTCTTCTTTCAACAGAAACTTCACTGCCAGAAACGACGGTAACCCAGCCACCCACGCCTTTGTYGCTTCCCCAGAAATGGTTGTTGCTTACGCTATTGCTGGTGATTTGAGATTCAACCCATTAACTGATAAGTTAAAGGATGCTAACGGAAACGAATTCTTGTTAAAGGCCCCAGAAGGTGAAGGTTTACCATCCAAGGGTTACGATGCTGGTGAAAACACTTACCAAGCTCCACCAAAGGAAAGAGCTTCCTTAGAAGTTAACATTGCTCCAACCTCTGACAGATTACAAAAATTAACTCCTTTTGCTAAGTGGGATGGTAAGGATTCTCTTGCTATGCCAATTTTAATCAAGGCTTTAGGTAAAACCACCACTGATCACATTTCAATGGCTGGTCCATGGTTAAAGTACAGAGGTCACTTACAAAACATCTCCAACAACTACATGATTGGTGCTATCAACATTGTCAACAAGGAAGCCAACAACATCCAAAACCACTACACTGGTAAGTGGGATGGTGTTCCAGAAACTGCCGGTTGGTACAGAGATAACGGCCACAAGTGGGTTGTTATTGGTGATGAAAACTTTGGTGAAGGTTCCTCTAGAGAACACGCTGCTTTAGAACCAAGATACTTGGGTGCTTTTGCTATCATCACYAAGTCTTTTGCTAGAATCCACGAAACCAACTTGAAGAAGCAAGGTTTGTTAGCTTTGAACTTCAAGGATAACGCTGATTACGACAAGATTAACCCAGATGATGAAATTGATATTGTTGGTTTAGACAAGTTTGCTCCAGGTAAGGACGTCACTATGGTTGTTCACCCAAAGAACGGTGCTGCTTGGGAATGTCCATTGACCCACACTTTCAACGAAGAACAAATTGAATGGTTCAAGGCTGGTTCTGCTTTAAACAGAATGAAGGAATTACAAAAATAAATTAATTGATCCACATTAGTTTACTTTTTATATCAATTTTAATGAACCAATTTCTATGTTTTTATTGTATTTATCAAATTATTCTACATTTTACGTGAATGAATTGTTTCATCTACGTAATTTTATGGTACAYATCATATCTATATTTATATGATCATTTATATTTATTAACTTCTATTTATTATCATGTCAAACGTACAGATAGTACTTTCCCTGTGTCGATACAAAACCCATTGGTCCTTTATCACAAACACCACAAGTCAAGAATCTCGAGATTTCTAATTCCCCTCCATTTTTCAAATTAATTTTCTCAATACCACTGTTTTCAACTGCTAATTTTGACACTCCAATGTTATCAAAATCCCAAACATCTTCTATTAACACAAATCCTTCAACATTTTCGATTTCCATAATATAATTATTTGCATCGCATCTTTTACTTTTAGCAAATTTTATTTTCGATCCTGCGCGATCATCGGTCCATTTAATAAAATCAACTTGCAATATATCGGGAGAATTGACCAAGTTTATAATTTTGGCGTTACACTCATCAAAAGGACAAATATGTTGAACCATCAGATGTTGTTATTACAGGGCGTATTGTATTTAGTGTAGTGATGTGAGATGTAATTCCGATAACGAATAAAATTTTGAACTGGTCATCCGTAGAAGATGGTATTAAATCGTGTCACGTCTTTAGAGAAAAAAAAATATCTCTTCGCCGCCTAGCGCCTAAACAAAAATTTGCATTAAGCCCCACTATCGTCACCAAATTGATAAAAGATTACAGTTTTTCGAAATATTTTTTTGGGTTTTGATGCACCCAAGGGGTAGGATACTTATTATTGAGCAAACCTTGTACAGTAGGGAACAAGTAGAATATTATTGTATAAAATACACAAGACTTTTAATGCTATTAGGTATTAGTAAAGATATCCACAAAGCAGTGGAAAATGCAAAAATTCAAACAATCTATAGAGAAATGAAACAGCAGAGTAAACTATTCAAAATCGAGTTGAAACCAGGTTTTTTTTAAGGGCTTGAATTAGTATTTGTATTCGATTTTCTTCGATTCCATTTTAGTTTTTTAGTAAATTTGGACCAGGATTTAGAATCCGGTTTGTAAGAACCGAAGCCARTGGCCGAGGAAAACTCCAASGTGTTGTTAGATTTTGAATCATCGCAAACGGTTGAAGCAATTGAAATGGAGTTCGACCCGGAGCGGGGTTCACTGACGGGAGTCATGTTGATGGGTATTGGATGTATGGAACTCCTGTTTTGACCTATAATTTTATCACCGTAGGAATGTGTACCGAGTTGTATGTGTGATTTTGGATAATCAACGTCAGAGTCGCCATTTTCATCCATATTTATATGGGAATCTACATCCAGATCTATATCCACGTCCGCATCGACACCAGCATCTTTTTCGTCTTCATCATGTATGTTATCTAGCAATTTATCATCATCAGGATAATCGGAAGGCGTTATTATTGGGTATGAACCTTTCAACAAATCATGGTTGAGATTATTGATAAGAGCTGAGTTATTTTTTTTCAAACTTATGTGTAACAAGTTTTCATTGTAGTAGTAGCCGGAGGAATTAGAACATTCTGAAGTGGACGTTTCCATTGACTTGGGAGACGAAGTGATTGAGAATTTATTACTACTGGGGAAAGATGACGTCAAGTCCGTAGTGTTGGTGGAGGAGGAGATTCTAGAGTAGTAAGACGGCGTGCTAGAATAGCAGGTCGTCGAGGATATCACGGAAATGAACTCAGTATATGAGGACATCAACAAATTTAAAATGTTTTTTTCCAGTTTTTTTAACTGTGACACATCGGGCAGGGCGTTTTTGGTTAAAGACAAAACTGATTCTGCAGGTAAGTTGACGATTTCGTTTTCGATAAACTGTGTGTAGAGTGAAAACCACTCAGATGTGGAGTTGTAGCGCAGAAATGCGCTGTAATTATCAATGATGGACTTAAGGCACGTGTAAAACTCGTAGTTTTCAATACAGTGTTTGTCACTAAGGAACTTGACAAAGTTGAACTTGGAGTATGGCGAGTTCTGGGTAATATTGTCGCCCAGGATATCCACAAGTTTGGGTATTGGATACGCTGTATTGGAGATGATGGACGAAGGAATGGCGTTGGTGGATGTGGTGCCATCTGCAGACGTTACTGTGGCGCCCAACGGTGAGTGGCGGCCAGACGTCATAGTACGGAGGGACAGAAACCGAGTTTCTTCACACTTCAAGAGGAGTATCAATAATCCAGCAACAACCCACTGACGTAGAAAGAAACCTCAGCGCAACCARCAAACTCTCTYGCATCATCAAACCCTAAAAGTGGGCACCACTCTCATTTTAAACCAACCCACAACCAGCAGTGTATCGGGCCAGCTAATTAATTAGCCGCGCCGTTGCGAAGAAAAACTGCGATAACGGCGATGGAGGTATAACGGCGGTAATAACATATTTTTCGCAGTTTTTTTTTCCACGGGGAATGGCCCAGACTATGTGCGGAGGGCAGAAAATTCAAGAACGGGAAAGTGGCATCATGTTTCAACACATGCTGCTACGTAGTGTAGCAAATCTCCAACTGCAACGCCATCTCGCCACCCACACACCTGTATATCAGAATATGTACGCGTGTGTTGCTACGCTTTGAATCAGTGTATATCGCATGCCAGAAACAGCGGCGGACCCCAGAACGTTGTCTGACACGACTAGGGATCGCCCGATCTATCTCCGACAGTGCTGATTCCTGCGTCTGGGCTTTGCATGCATTGGGCCAGAGTGGCTCGCGCACGTTCTTGGGGTTTCTATCATTTTCGTTTATGGCACCCGTACTAGGTTTGATGTGCAACATACCACATTTGGGGAAAGTGGTCATGCCCAGTGTTATCGTGTGTGTTTTCGTGTGTGTTATCGTGTGTACATGTGCGTGCGTGGATGTGTGTGTCCCCAGTAGACCGCACGTAGTGTTAGAAACGCAGCAGAAACGTAGTTGTAGCGTACGCAAGGAATATCAAGTGTGTGGTTACCAAGTCCATTGTGCTACATGGGCGTTTTCTAGGGTGTGAAATGTTTTGGAAAAGGATCCAAAATTGGAAGCTCGTTTTTGGGGTCTGGGGTACATGATTTGGGACCGGGCCCATGTAGAAAAAAATATGGGGATGACTATTCCAGGCCCCACCTAAGTTCGGTTTTAGTCGCCTAACTTTACACTTTGTGCAGCAAAGAAGCATGTGCTACCAGGCAGGACTGACATGCACAGTGTAAAAGAACACCGTCGAAGATTGCCAAGAGAGGTCAGCAGAAAAAACGAACGAATTTCTGACGCCTTATGGATGTTAGGCGATGCCCAAGTTTCTTTTTGGAGTGATCCAAAGGTAACAGCTGACGATCGAGAAGTTCAATCTTTCGAAATACCGACAAATAATATTATCCATCTCCAAAATCCCAACAAAATGAAAGTCGAGTCCGGATTCAAATGTGGAAAACAAACTAAACGAGGTTCCGCATAAAGAATCGAACCAGCCTCTTGTTTTGGGAAGAAAGAAGATTAAAAATGCCAGCTTCTAGTCGATCTGCATTGAGAATGGTGCGCCAGTTTGACCACATCTCCCTTCTCCCTAATAATTGAAAATGAAAAACATCACTTATGCATCAATCATACCATTTTGCAATTTGTGTCTTTAAAGTTTAGTGATATTGAGTTGGTGACAATCGTTTGTTTGAAATCAAACACATGTGTCTGCAGGTCAACAAGTATGCGTTAGATAAATATTCTCTTTAGAACGTTTAAATCATCATCACACAAACATTGCACTAGAATCTAAGTTGTCAAGACATTAGAATGGCAGAATCCAGCTGTTTAGCATTTCATGTCCGGAAACTTAGTATTTGTGTTCGCAMATCTTTATAGTTGTCAAGCRAATGCTAGATACGTAGTGTACGTAGAGGTATATGAAATATACCGACTATTTTCACCACCTTATGCTCAATATATCTCAAAAACGTATCATGAAATGAATCACAAAATAAATCATCCACACCTATAGATGGATACCAGACTGCACCTTTCACAAAATAGATTTTCAAGTGCAAAATCAAAACAATGCTACGGATTTACTCCTCTCCATTTTTGTGGAAATCATAACTGCCTATAAGCACTCAACCTTTAGTCTTCTGAAGTTCGTATATCAACCAGAGGCTCAAAAACTGAAAGCCATGTATTCTTCTTTGCGTCAAACTAGTATTTTATTAATAGACATTCAGGTTTTGCTGGAAACTACTGTACCTGAATAATATGTAGCCTTTTCCTCCAAATATTCCTATATTGTGTGCATACAATTCTTGTTTAAATCTATTTTTAGTATAAAAACCGTTGAAAAGTAATACGTAATTTTTAGCCGCGTGGAAAAGCTAATACTGGCGAATCACCACATTTCAAAACTGGAGAAATATAAATTGCGCTCGGTTTCCTATGAACACAGCTTGGAACTCGAACGAGCTGTAGRCCTCAAGTAAGAAATCATCCAACAATGTTTACCAAATCTGCCCTTCTTGCACTCTCTGCAGCTGTATGCGTTTCTGCAACCGAAACCGTTTACCTTGTGGTTAAATCTGACAATTCCACCCTTAACAACAACGTTTTGGGTTTTTCCCACGAAGGCGCTGGTATGAATTATGCATTCCTTGGTACTGGTTCTCAATCAGAAGCCCTTGAATATGATTCCTCTTTAGAAACTTTGAGTGAAAACAGTGGTATTTATCCATATGTTTTCAACGTCAACGGTGGTTATGCTCAAGTTTCCGTCTTGGGTAGYGATGGTACCATTACTTTTGATGGCAATAAAATGTTATTCAACGGTACTTCTGACAACTTCTATGCTTGTATGAACACTGACGACCCATACCAATATTCCGAATACTCTTATGAATTGATGTATTATGAGGATGATGTTCCATCTGACTGTATTGCTGTCAGCCTTGAAAAAAGTGCTAGCTCTGCATCTGGTGCTTYGGGTTCTTCCAATGCTGCCGGATCTTCTTYTTACGCTGRATCAAGCTCTGTCATCTACTATGATTATTCTTCTTCTTCTTCATATGCATCCAGCCAGCAATCATCACACCACGCTTCTGGTGCCTCTTCATCAGCTAACCATTCTTCTTCCCAACCATCTACTCTTGTGACCAAATCATCATCATTATCAAAGACTTCATCGTCGTCGTCATCATCTGCTTCAGAATCAGCTACCAGCTCCTCGTCTTCGAGCCACAATGGCGCAGTGCAATTTGCACCAGTTGGTGGACTAGCCATGGTWGTAGGTGTTTTAGCTGCTTTGATGTAAAACATTAATATTTAATTTTATCTTTGTACTACTACTATTTATGAACTTGATAACTAATAATTTATTTTCGAAATAGTATGCCGAAATTTAATTCCGAAATGGTATGCTGGAAAAGATGACGAAAAGTTGCAGACTGACATCTGCGTAGTCCAAACAATTTCACTGTCTAATCAGGAAACCACCCACGTGATTTCCAATACACCAAATGAATATACCGACCTTTTGAAATATGATGCAAAATAACGGTATCAATCATCTCCAGACCAAATCATACCATCACTCATAGCGCCACAAAGCACGATGAATTCATACAATATCACCCTGTTCTATTACAAAGTATACCTATATATATATATGTTTCTCTTATCCTCCTACATTCTAACCATGCAATCCAGCATAATATCCCACATTTCACACCTAAACCCCATAACCACTTATAGTGGCTGTTCAATAAAATATTGCTTCCCAATGCCGCGGGTTTCATATAGTCCACACATGCCAATAGAGCCATAAAAGTGGCTCGCTTCGTGGCTTCGGTTCTAGCGAGCGTTTCCTCTRATCTGTGCGGCATTTGCCACTGATTGTGGCTCGAAACGGTTGCCGGCAAGCTAACCGCAATGAGTTTCCCTCCGCGGCGGCTTGCCGTATCGGCACACCGARTATCGAAGCTTTTWGATTTGGGTTTTACCGTTTGACACATCGGCACTGCCGATTGCGGAAAAAACATCAGCTTCAGTATATATAAAGAGCAGGATGYTAGCTGATTGGAGAAGAGGGTTTTCACACAGGCCATGAAGACTGCGTGGACTTCTGAGGTAGGCCAGAGCTGGGTSCAGGCAGCTACTGTGTCTGTCGTCGCTTCGGCAWCCACATTGTCTACACATTGTCTAGTAGACACAGTTGCTATTCCAGGCACCAGCGGGTCAACGTCTCATAGCTCCTCCTTGTCGTCTAACGGCACCATTCTCTCCAACGAGTCGTATTGCACAGCGRTTTTACCGTCTAGCATTCCCAAATCTACCTCGTCCTCCCCGGCACTGAAATCATTATACCAGGCCAAACGATCGTCGAGCTTCAAGCCTTCTATGACAAGGCATGGCTCGAGGTTGGCCATGTCTTCAGATGTATCGCATTCATCTCAATCAACTTCCAATTCGTGCCCGACCCCGACCTCATTGTTGTCATATTCTGTTTCGGTCTCAGATACTGCATCCTGCTATTCCTCAARATGTTCGGAATCGTCGTTTTCTTCCTTCAACCACAACTATYTGTGTGATCCCGAACATGACACAATCTCACATTATGACAATTACAAACTGGCGTTGACAATGTCTGATATACCCAAACATCCACTTGAAATAAACGAAAAAGAGACAAAGCATCAAGATTCAACTTTAACTGTAGAGTTTGACAATTTCAAAAAAGTYAGTATTTTACCCACTAGTCAAGCTGTTGTTAAATCGGACAATGATCGCCAAACCCCAAATTTTTTGATAAGTTCTCTATCAACATTATTGKCAAATCTAAAGATTCTGAAAACGAACAAAACTCATATACCCAAACCATCTCCTAAACATCTTTTACTGGATGATGAATATGTTCCTTTGGAAACATATAACACCTCATATTATCCCCTTCAATCACGCTTTTCCAACCCCAGCTCCAATACATATTCAAGATCAAGGGAACCAAGAATTAACCCCTGTTTCTTGCGGTTTTATGCAACGGATTTATCCATCAAGAATAACAAGGCCGACTTTTTGTTAGATGATGCCACTCTGGATTACTATCAATATGAATTTATGAACTCTAAAACAAAATCAATTGATGATTTTTTGAAGTCTTATTCAGGCGAGTCCAATGCTTATAGAGAAAAGAATCAAATGATAAAATACTCCATGTTGTCGAGGGACAAATTATGGTCAGGGGTTGTKCTATCACCCCGTTCCGATACATTCAATTATAACTATAATCCAAATTCCTTCTACAAGAAGAGGGATACCATTGAATTCAAAAGAGATGGCTCTCTGATAAGAAACAATAGCAAGGTAATGCCGTGGGTGAATTTCAGCGACTCGAAAAAGTCGTTCACTCCGTATGGTAAACTACCAAATGAAATTCAGTATACCGTGAAAGATTGGGAAAACACTCGCTGGTCTAGTACGTAAGCACCCTGCTTTCAAATTTCCTCCCAATTAATTTTCATGATTATCTTTTCAGACACCTTTGTATAATATCCAATATATATWAACATATATAAACAGACACAAATGCATGCATAAATCCTTTCACAGCTCTTTTATACGACTTATTTCAAGCCATCTTGTCTAACTCTCTCTGCTTCAATTTTGGCTTTTTCAGGCTCTAGATATTTCCATGTGTCATATTTGGGYTTTATTTGACCATTTTCAATTTCAAAATCGATTAAAATGGGCATYCCATTKGGAATATTCAAGTGTTCAACTTGTTCCTTGGTCAGAGAGAAAAAAATGGTCATCAAAGCCCTTACAACGGATCCATGGGTAACGCACAAAATGTTTTTATTATCTAGTATTTTGGGCTTCATTTGTGTTTCCCAAAAGGGCTCCAGTCGCTSGATCACCATTTCTAGGCTTTCTGCCCTGGGTATCAACTTTGGATTTGCTTTCAACTCTGGATCAAACTGGGCTATTTTTCTTGTAAAGTTATAATTTTCATCTTGCAAATCGGCTTCTGGTGGACAACCATCGTACGCTCTTCTCCAAAACATGAATTTCTCCTTCCCATACTGATTTAGAACCTGGTTTTTCACCTGTCCTTGTAGCGCCCCATAATGTCTTTCGTTCAGACGCCACGATTTGATCACATCCATATCCATTCTGTCCATATGTTCCAGTATCACATTGCAAGTGGATACCGCCCTTTTCAATCGGGACGTCACCAACAAATCAATAGGCTCTATCACATGTTCTGAACTTTCGTTATTCAACAAATCGGCTGTATTTTTGGCCTGCGAAACTCCTTTTTCCGTCAACGTAGCATCAATCCATCCACAAAACTTGGATTCTTTATTGAATTCCGACTCTCCATGTCTCAAAACTATCAATTGCGGCATTCCTGGATCTTATTACTGCAAAAAAGCCCAACACCTTTTGGTTTTTCACTCTTTGACTACAAAAGTTCTGCATCCCGTAATTTCTCTCTTTTATTTGCTCCGGGTTCATCAAGATCCCACAAGGAAATCAGCTGCTCCGGAAACAACATCTCCGGCCTAAAACTTCGTGGGGGCGTCGATCGACGCTATCTCCGATAAGATGCTTTGCTATGATACATGATTGATGTGACGTGCGACGATAGCCTCGGGTGGCGAAATTGGAGTTTTGGCCTGTGTTGCAATGTTGTTTTTCTGTGTGGGATTGAGCTAGATACGGTTGTTTTTACAAAGAGGCCATATATACCATGTTCAGAGTACATAGACACACTTGCAAGTTTAGAGTGAATGGCAAAAGACTTGCATCCACCATGACAGCAGTCAATGAGGCGGAGATGATTGATTTGCTCCATAGATTGGATAAATTCGATTCCGAGACTAAGATTTTTGACAAACTGGACGAACTTGCATTACTGAGTGAACGGAAAGGATTTTTTAATTTGAAGTCGAACAATCTAGAGTTTTTGTCGAACAACACAAAGCTGAATAGAAATATGTCGAATCTTTACAATTTCAATAATTTAACGGAGCTAGTGGCTAAACAATACACTAGCATGCTCAATGTATCAAGAAACTCACCTCCTATGGCTCCGGTGAAGACGATCAAGATGAGAACGGCTAACAACTCCGGAAATTTGACGCCCCTTAAAAGAAGCGGCTCCAACCCTAAAACAGGTAATCAATTTATTCAAAATGCTATCAACGAAATCAACATGGCCAACAACAGATACCAAACAAACCCAATAACAAGCTCCATTCCGGGCTTGAATGTCTTTTCGTCGTTGGCTACAAGTGTCAAGGGCCCAGTTGATAAATATTTAAACATGTTGCAAAGTTTAGCYAGAAACGACACYGAGTTGAAAACCAAGATAGAAGAAATTCTAGAAGCTTTCAGCAAAGAAGACGAGCAGTTCTTTGATTATGCACTRAAGTTTTGGTACAACGGCAAGTTTTTCAACAAAGAAAAAGCAAAGAAATTGCAAGAAGAATCAGGAAAAATCGAACTGCCTTCCAATTTAACAATGCATTAGACATGACAAAGTTAATAATATACCAATCTTTTTTTCGTTGACTTTGATTCATTTTCTCTTTTGTCCTTATTACCGGTGGCGTTTTTCTTATTTCTTTTTGTTCTTATTTCTCCTTTTCTCACTCTAACTAACTTGATTCAAGATATACATTATTCGGGTTCTTGGTAAATGATGAGGAATCGATTTTTCTTTCCYTATATTTTATTCGACCCTTGTTACGGACGATAAGTTGGGAATCCTTTCAGGCTTAAAGTGATTCCTTGCTTTTCTAACAAGGTTTTAGACATCGATATATAAATTTTTTATACACCTAAATGATACACTATTTATCACGATTTTTGATCTCCATCCATTTGTACATTCAACTATCCAATTAATCCTTTTTATCAGTCAAAAATAACTCATTATCTCTATCATTTTCATTATCATCATCATTGTCAACATCGATTTCCGACTCTCCAATTTTGTTATAATTGTTATCCCACACCTTTTTGACGCCAATTTTGTCCAAATGACTCCACCATTCCAATTCTGCMGGATCGATGTCCGGTTCTACCCATACGAAACCCTCACCAGAAGAATACCAATATTGTCTAAGCATAATTTCTTGTTCGGGCTCGTTCACTTCGAATCCCATTTCTTGAACTCTACTAACAACTTCTCTGGTAGCAAACCCGTCTARYCCATTTATTTCGGCATCCGCCTCAACAATCTTGGAAACCATTTTCATTTGATCAACTTTCAAATACCAGTCGTGTGGCATAGTGGATTGTTTGAACATCAAATTACCATTTTCCAAACCTTTGGAGCTGAATGCCAGACCGGCCAAAAACCCACAGTTCACAAGATACGTCACAATACAGGCATAAATACCGTAGATACCAAAGGTTGTTCCACCTGCACCTGCATCAATTAGCTCTGGATAGAAAATAGTTATACCACCGTGTAAACAGGCAATGAGACCGACAATGGACCCACCGAAGTATTGGAGTATAGACTTCAATTTCTTTTTTCTATGAGTAATATATCTTTCATTACCATTGGTAAGATTCACGTAATCCAAAGCTTGTTGAATTTGTGCATCCCATATCATTTTTCGGAAGGGTATTAATGCCAGATCTGAGGGAATATGGGACGATTTATTGCGCTGATAGTAAGCTTCAATCACWGTTTCTAGAGTAGGAAACAAGGGCTGTCTGACAAATATTTGTTTCAAAAGASCTTCATTGAAATCAGTTTTGGAATCTTGCAAAAGACGCTTCAGCATCTCATTTGATTGCTGAATGTACTCATTTTTTTTTGGTGAGATTTTATTGAAGTCGTAGATGGAAGTTTGATAATTTTCGATGGAATTGTACAGTTCCATAATCTTTTCATTGGAATCTATYTTTTCCCTATTAAAATATTCATTCTCAAGCAACGCCTTCAGAGACTCGAATCTTGATTGAAGCATGTCATCAGCGGTATAGGCGGTGGATGTCGAATTGGTTCTTCCCCAAATCGACCCAAATTTCAGCGTTTCACCACYCAATCGGTTCAACCTTCGAAATCCTATCTCTGACCTTACAAGTTTAGACTGTATGTTTCTTTTCAAACCCGCAACYCCTATCATGATCTTGATTATTTRAATATGGTCACAAAGCCAATAGGTGTCGGCCTCACCCACACATAGTTGAATTTTTCAATCTTGCATCCCCCAAGCTGCGCGAGCTATGTAGCTACACTACAAGCAGGTTGGTTACATCAGATTGGGGTCTGRCTGAAAAGACAAATTCAATCACAAGCTTGAAAATAAACTACTAAAGTTATAAAAATAGGTTGGGTTTAGGAACAATGATTAGGGTATAAATCAACAAATCCAAAATCAGTTTTCAATTAACAATAACTAGYAACTATRCGTATTTAACATATACTCAAAACGAGCCGCGTWWWACGCGGCTCGTTTCCATTATTAACACCCGCTTGAAAAAAAAAACGTAGTCAGTATACCACTCACGTGACACAACAYRAATGCGCCACCTAGAATTGATGGATCAATAGTATACTTTAGCASTGGCGCAGCCCTACCGCAGATCCAGCGACGGGTCGAGTTTTTTTTTTTTTAATCTCTTACTGTGTTGTGTGTATATGGAATTTTTTCATGCAGATAAATTTTTTTGATTCTGTAGACATTCCCATATACAAAAAAGTAAAGCTTCATACAAGGTAGTGKGTTTTCTTTCGTTGGAACAAATTTCGTTGGAGTWTTTCATTAGTWTTTTTTTTGGTCTAGTTAAGGTTTCTATTTCAAGTGTCAGACAAAATAGGTAACACAATATGCCAGCTCCAACCGCCAGAATTGTACCGGTCAAAAGTGAACAAGTAGCACACGCTTCCAAAGTKGCTGCACAGACCGAAGACGACGTGATGATTGATACCAATTTGGAAGATATAGACGCCCAGAATCAACAAATCGAGTCTGCAAATGATAAGACAGAGATAATACAACCAAGTGCCGGGTTGGTGCTGGACGAAATGGGGAAGCCAAAGTTCCAGTCTCAAGCTGATGTCACCAAGAAAGTCAAACTCGAAACACGTAAAGTGGCAATTCCTCCAAACAGAGTGGCTCCTTTGAAAGCTGCATGGGCTAAAGTATACCCCCCATTAATTGAAATTCTGAAATTACAAGTCAGAATGAACGTTAGAACAAAGGCAGTGGAATTAAGATCCTGTCAAAAAACCACCGATCCTGACGCCTTACAAAAGGGTGCCGATTTCATCAAAGCATTCGCACTAGGTTTTGATATTGATGACGCCATTGCTCTATTAAGATTGGACGATTTATACATTGAATCCTTCGAAATCAAAGACGTTAAAACTTTACAAGGTGACCACTTGTCACGTGCCATCGGTCGTATTGCAGGTAAAGATGGTAGAACCAAATTTGCTATCGAAAATGCTACCAGAACTAGAGTCGTCTTGGCRGATAGCAAGGTTCACATCTTAGGAGGGTTCACYAATATCAGAATGGCCAGAGAAGCCGTGATGAGTTTGATTTTGGGTACACCTCCAGGAAAAGTGTACGGTAACTTGAGAATCATGGCTTCTAGATTGAAGGAAAGATATTGAGTTTATATATCTTTCATTTTGTACAATAGCTTTATCAAAATACATATTTTATAAGGATAATCAACGACTGTTTGCTTTAGGTTTGGYGAGGTGAGATGATAAGATTAGCATATCTCGGAAATAACGTCTCTTAACAAACCAAATTGATAGGCGTCTGAAACATTAGAAAAAACCTTGAGTTTCCGTTCAAAATCTTTAGCATCGATCGAGTTTTCCCATTCTCCAGAACACGGACAATGAGTAGATAACTCATCACTTCTCATTGTATGACATTTCATGCAGCGTATATCTTGTGTTGTGTATTGCAAAAGCAGCTGATTCAGCTCAAAAATGAGACGTTCTTCAATAATCAATTTGTTATACTCTTTTCCACAGTTGAAACATCCCCATATAATAGTCTCTTTATCTTTACACATATCAATGTCTCTAGTTTGACGACAATTGTAGCAAAGAAAATCAGGAATAACTAAGGATGTAGAAGGATTGCGGAAAATCCCCTCACTGCTGAACTCCTTGACATAAAATAATTTCAAAAGATCACTACGCAAAACACGTACTTCAATATTCCGTTTCTTCGATAATGACAATATTTGACATATATATTTAACAGCTTCTAAAGTTGGATTTGTCAATTTCAAATGAGAGCCGGCCAGAACTGGAAACTCAMAATCACTAGCTAATGTATCTGCATTATTCAATAATTTTTCGTTCAACWGATCAACTGCTTTGATCAAACCAATGCCCACAGTGGAATATAAACTTCCCTCTTCGATATTATCCATATCAAAATCATCATCTGCTGTTCGTTGTTTCAGGATTTGCGTGATTTGGGTACCTCTCTTTTGTGATTCAGTTTCATCACCATAATTATGAAGATTTTTAAGTTTATCGTTAATATAATATTCCAATATGGTATCAATTGATTTATCAAAAAATCCTTGCACAATCTTGGGTAAATAGTCACCAATTTGCCATTCAGATTTCATGGTAAAACCTGCTCTTTTAGAAATCGAATTGTTCTCAACAGTTCTATTCTCATTCACTTCTGACAAATCAATGGTATATTCACCCGAAAAGTTATGGTTGTCCATCCAAACAAGTATATCCCAATATTTAGTGATGTTAAGATTAAGAACTTTGAACAACGGGTTGGAGTTTATAGCGGATATTAGATATTGACCATACGCATATGAATTACCAACAGTTGTTTTTGACGTCTTTATAATCACTTTATTTCTGTCGGCAAAAACAACAGAAGAGCCCAACCTTCKGAATTCATTCAAGAGTTGAACTACAGACTTTTTAGTCAAATTGTGAATGTGATAATGTAGTGAAGGGTCATATAAGTATGAGAAAGAGTTAGAGTACCAAGTCACAAACCCATTCAGTAAAGAATCTGCTTCCTCAATTGTGTTATTGACCGCATCATCCCACCATTCTTGAATCATATTTCTTAAAACTGATAGAGCAGGACCAGAAAAACTGTTGTCTGAGAATGTACCAGCCTGCTCATCTTTTTCAAAAACTCCTTCTGCCTGATTGATTAACGAAGAGGAAAGAAGTGTATTCAAAGTCAAATGCCTAACATCAATCTCTAAACAGACAGTTTCATACACCTCCGGTCTATTGAAAACTGGAAATTTTAGAGACTCATCRCTGGCGAACACTATATTGTCTTTTTCCATTCCACCATAATCAGGATTAGARTTTGGAGACCACCATAAAATGATATTATTATCAGACAATTTTCTTGAATAACATATATCTAAGAGGTACTCAATATTGTCGACATTCAAGTTACAAAGTGGAACATTTGAGTATTTCGATAGACTCATCAATCTTTTAATCCACGAAGAAACCGTAAAGAAATGATTAATAATCTTCTTAATGATCACCGTATGCCAACTCAATGCTTGAATTTGAACCTCAGAGCCTGATATACTCATTATTGGTAAGTCGATTGAAACTTTGAACATTTGAGTTAGTTTAGCAGCAATATGTGATTGAATAAATAATATCATTTTAGATGCCGAATTTGCAGTTATGTTTGTCAGACGAGCATTTAACTTTTTGTATACTTTACTTGGATCAGTGAAATATTGTACATCAAATTCCATTTCTGAAGTATAATCAAGAATGTTGTATAATTTATCAAGTTCATCCTTTTTARACTTGAACATCTCCYTGTAAACACTCTCAAAACTGGAAGGTAACTGGTGTGCATTAGCGGATGGTTTCAGTATGTAAATRTAGGCTTTCTTTTCTGAATTATTAAATAAGCCAAATATTTCATACGAATTAGCAACTGTATGAGATAGAAACAGMACATTCATTGTGAAACGAGAGAGATAACCTTCAGGAGGCATGCTTCTTAGATCCGATTGATCGAAACCCTTTTCTAAGGAACGAGCCAGATTAGCTGTTTTGGAATTATCAAACTTAATACACGCCCCAAGTTCCATGATAGCCCTCTCTGAWATATCAACATGTGATTCATATATGCCTTCAATATTGGTGCTGTTCAAAATTCCATCGGTTTTCTTGATTTCTGCATTGTATACTTCATGTGGCATAACAAGTTGATATATGGCTTTATCTTTAGCGGCACCAGTAGGAAGGACATAATCTGTTTTAGTAACTTGACATAGATCAATAGCATCCGCTGGAAATTTATCGTTATTTTTCAAATTGACATATATTTTTTTGGGAATATTTATATGAACTGTTTGTAGTTTTCCACTCATCACAATAAACGCTTTGAGCTTCCCCGGATTAGAGTGATCATATTTGTATTCAATGACTTGCCAWATGGAGTTCAAGTAAGTTTCGGMTTGATTTCTCATTAAATTACCCATAGCAAAGGATGAACTAGTTGTCAAATTGGCTCTACCAAAAATTTTTTCCCTTCTTGCCTTCTCTTTTGCTTGGATATTCCATTTGACCTTTTGGTAAATCAAAAAATTTGCATAATCAGTCAAAGGATCAGGCATCGGACCATTCAAAATACGTTGCTCTTCCATTGACTCACTAGTTTCAGTTTTCTTWAGCGACCTTTTCTTCGATGAAACTCTTGCCACTTTTTTGCTACCTTCAACATTAACAACGTCCAAACCAATATCTTCAATATCAATTTCAGCTTGTGCAGACACAGTTGGCATTATAGGTTTGGAACCTTTGGGAGCTTGCTTGAAGAAACTGCTCAAAGAAGTTTGTTTCATTTTATCATCTCCAATATCAATCTTGCGTTGTAACCAATCAGGATGAGCAACTCTTGGAACTGGGTTCCTAACACCCTGTAGTGCGGCAGGAATGGTAATAATCTTTTGTACAACAGAAGCAAGACGTTCTCTATAATATTCCCAATCAATTATCGTTCGTGGATCAAAATCAGTCAATGAAGGATCTCTCAACCAACGACGAAGATACTTTGATTTAACATCAAGTTCAGATGAAAAAATGGTTGTCGGAACAGCACGTTCAGTCACAGGACTACCGATTGGCTTCTTGGAAATAATATATTTACAGGCTAAACCCGCATCCTTTACCATCTCTTCACCCAAGAAATCACCTAAACGTTTTGCAGTTGTAATTGATGTCGACTTTTGATTTCCATATTCTTCCAGTTTTTTCGACATGCTTCTATTCTCACAAATTAGTTCAATCAAATCTTCATCTTCCAACATAGCACCCTTTGTATCAAGCACATCCAGCCAACGATTGGCAACATTTGCCACACTTTGATAACATGATTCCAATGAATCACCTTCCAAAAATAACTTGAATATATCAGACTGAAAGTTTTTAATCAATTGGAGTTCACCTCTTCTTTTTAGCTCAAAACCCTTCAATTCTGCTAAAGAGCCATCAAAATTGAAAACCGCATATCTTTTCTTCAGACCCTTACCCTCTTCTTTCGAAGTTGGTAAAACCATTGCTTTATAAGGTCCATCAACCTCAAARAAAATGGAATTGTCRTCCTTTGTTTCATATTTATAGGTCTTAGGATCAACGAGTGTTTGATATTGATGATTAGTGAATTTTTGATGAACCAAATAATTTACCATTGAACATGGATACGATCCACCAAATGATTTACCRTCTTTAAACTTGAAATTGTACTCTTCGGGAAAACTCGAAGGCAAAATACACCAAATACCATCGGTATCGATTTCAAGAGGTCTACCAAATCTTTGAATCAACTGTCTAGCCATTTGAATAATGGTTGCACCTGTCAAACACGTGATTCCTGCCATTTCCATGGAGTACCATCTAGAACCTTTACGCATCACATAACCGTAAAAGGAATTTAAAATGACTTTATGGGCTAATTGTAAAGAGTCATATAAAACCACCATTTTTTTGGCTTCTTCAATGGCATGTTTATCCTTTTTATCAATGGATTTTATCTTGTTTTTCCAAACCTTTGTTAGACCYTTGAAATCATAACGTCTATCACGAAAGCCACGAACAGTATTAACATAAAATGGGTTTTCTCTTTGACARACTATTGCCTGTCTTTCTATTGTTTCTGTGCATTTAATCCTATGATAAACTTTTCTAGAATAATCACTAACCTTTTTCTTAAGGTCAGCAATTTGCTCACCATGAGATAATTCATCGAATTTTCTAGTTGGGCCATTTGGRAATTTTGGAGGAAATATTTCATTTTTGGAAGCATTTTTGATCATTGTATATTCATTATGCTCAGCTGGATAGTATTCACCTCTCCAGGCCCAATTTAGTCTCCTATCACAGTTTTTTCCCGGTCTATTGAAATCACAAGAGGCACAATCTTCTTCTGTCTTCATGGAATCRGGCTGTAAACGATTTGTAGTCATAATATTGGGATACATAGARGCCACGTCAACGTGATAAATCAAAGGTGGYTCGTCTCTCTTTAATTTTGTTTTCAAATCAAGTAGTTTGTTACGAATTTGATTATAAACTTCGTCAAAATTCGTAACATCTTCCATCTTTTTACCACCTTCAACTGTTATAGCAAACATCAAAGCGTCTTTTAAGYTTTCCACRACTTCATCAACCGCTGTTGGATCAATTGTAAAATGTGTTGAAATGTCGGCTCTGAACACCCCAGCTTCTAATGATTCAACGTGCCCACCAACATAGGTCTCCGATTCAAGTAAATGTCCTTCGTAAAATCTCTCAGGAGGATCTGTGTGTTTATTAGGTAAAAGAATATTTTCATTATAAGCTTGGACCATTAGTAGCATTTCACAAAGGGTACCAGTACCTTTTCTTAAAGTTTCGTCCGGATTTAAAGGAATGATAGTGCATAAAGAAAAAATGAAAGGATGAACATACTTGTAATAAAGATAGTAAGTTGCCACAGCATCAGACACCGAATATTCGGATAATAATTGGGGATGCTCATAAGCATATGGTGTCATTAGTTCAGGATYTAGTTCWGTAGGATTGTATCCCAATTTTGCAGTGGTGACAGCTTTCAAACCTTGTGATCCTTGTGGTAAATAGGAATCACGTTTGACCCATCTAAAACAATCCATATGGGCGCAATAGCTTGACTTATATTCCCCCTCYTGATCTTTCGCAAATCCAATTTCTTGAAACATGTCTATTCCATAATGTGCTGCTCTATTTTCTACAAATGGCCAATCAAAAAAATCACCATTGAATGTAGCAATAACAGTTGGACGAACATCCCGTATATGCTCAAAAAACTTCTGAATTACTGCTTTTTCATCAGGYTCGTTRAAAATCATAAATTCACCGGGGTATTCAGGTTTGGGAGTATATTCAAAGTCATTGATATCCTCAGATATGATGGATCTATTCGTGATCAAAAACCCTTCCCCATCAATCATATACGAAATCATCATAATTTGATCAATTGAAGCATCAGGAAACTTCAATGGTGCCTTGGTAGTTTCAATATCGAAAGCCAAAACAACTGGATCAGCAAAAGCAATAGTATTTTTGTCCTCTGTGATTGTGACACGATTCCCATCTGCTTGAATGTCATACCACTTACCTATACGAATATCTTCATCTATTGACACTCTGACATGATAAGGCACGTCGTATTCCCTAATATCCARCATCAGTTCGGAAGCATCTGTATATTTGAAATCATTGAATTCTGATACATCAATATCCATCAGCAAGTCATCGTTTTCTATATTCTCTTTCATTATACTCCCATAGTTCAGATTTGCAGTCTTATAAATATCATTGGTTGATTTGTTTTTTTTATTCTTTGTAATATAAGGCATTAAAAGTCTTCTACAGTTCAATAGATCGGTAATATTGAAAAAAGATAATTTGATCAATGTAGTTCGTTTACCTGTTAAGTGGTTTTTTAGATCCAAATCTTCTTTCTCAATATTTGTAATTGACTGAACGAGTTTGTCCAAAGTTTTTCTTAACCATTCTTCCAATTCAATTTGTTTGCCGCCAGGACAAGCAATAAAAAAATACGGAGAGTATTGATATGAAACTTTGAATGAACCACCTTCTTCATCAAGAAAATAGTAATCKACCCCAGAAAGTTGATTATGGGATTCGTCATTTTGAATTAGAGTAGGGTGCATGTTGACTAACCAACCTTTTCTCTTTGGACCTGATTCAAATTTTTCAAAACCAAAAATTTCGTCAATTCTATCTATTTCTCTGACGTGTTTTATTCTTTCCATCGTYAATTCATCAAATTCACTTCCATTACCATTGTTAAAGTCATCTGTGGTCTTTTTCTTTGTCGATTTGSCTCCAGAAAAATCATTGTAATTTCTTTCAAATTTAGCATTATGATTATTATTAGTACTTTTTTGATTGTTACTGAATTTAGACTTATTGACATCYGAAAATCTAGATGAACTTGCACGTCCAAACGGACCTCCCCCAGACATAACCTTTGTTGAACCAAACGGTTTGACTTTAGCTAYTTGAGTGGAAATTAAAGCAAATATTCAACGCCAGTAAAGCTTATGACACGAAAAAGCGCAAATGAGGTACGGTCAGTAAAGTAATGCACTCGACGCGTCGTGGCCGTCGCTGCGGGAAACTAGACAAAAATCTAAAAATGGTGCGCCATCTGTTGAGATTGCTTACAGTGTACCGCARATTGAATACTTTTCAATTGTCTGACTTAAGATCCATTTTCCTGTCAATTGAAGTATTTTAGAGTTCGAATTAACCATCATGTATAACCCATATAGCTCGCAAGTTCAGAATGGGATGCCAGAGGCCAATGTTAATATGAGATCAAATCCCAATGCCCCTCATCAAGTAAACGGGAATCCATACGCTGCAAATAATCAATATTATCCAACACAGACGAACGAACAGCAACATTCGAACAAYCAAATGCACAATAACAATAGCCGCATGAATAATCAGCCTGGGTCCGATGCYGGCTTCAATTCGTTTTTTAACGATCCTACTACTCAGATGGGTTTGCAATTTTCCCAAACCGCCTTCAATGCCTCGCAACAATATATGCAGAACAACATCCAGCAGCTAGTTTCAAATGAAGATATCAAATATTATTTYAAAGTWTCAAATTCTTATGTGATGAAGAAAATACTTTTGATTCTTTTTCCTTACCGAAACAAGACGTGGGTGAGACACACCAGCAGCAATTCTGGTAACGATGCAGCCGAATCCTATTCCACACCAAGAGACGATGTTAACGCTCCAGATTTGTACATTCCAACGATGTCATTCCTATCCTATATTTTAGTCTGGGCCTTGGGTGAGGGAGTGAAGGGAGATTTTCATCCTGAATTGCTTGGTTATGCCACAACCAGAACGCTTGCATTTTACGCAATGGATGTGATATTGCTAAGAATTTCTTTCTATGTTCTTGGCATTGGTGCCAAAAATAGTAAAATTTGGGATCTGGTGAGCTACACGGGGTACAAGTTTGTGCCAATTTTGATGCTATCATTGGTCAATACCCTGTTTAACCAGCAACCACTGATTTTCAAATATATACTATTGGTTTCCTTAGGTTTTTCCCTTGGCTTTTTTCTTATGCGGAGTCTTCGTTATGTAGTGCTTCCAAATGGTAGCTTTGGTGGTGAAAGCAGGCTGAGAATGCAATATCTATTTGTTTACTGCTTTGTGGTGCAAGGTCTATTTTTGTGGTTACTAGTGTAAACCATATTGACGATACTTTTTTTTTTCYCAGAAAAATTTCTTTTTCTTGGGTTGAAATATGTGAATGTTTATATCCCAAATAGCATGCACGCATGTTGTATTTTGTATACCGAAACCAAATTTGCATGACAAAACCTGCTATTGCGATTTCTTGCTCTCCTTGATTCTATTCTATTCCGTGCGAGTCGATAGACGCGCATTACCCGGCCAGCTTATTGTACTGTTCACGTGGAAAAATTTTTCATCGCTCCACGCACTACTGTGAATGGCCTCTCGACGAGAATTTTCAAGATTTCTCTCCTTTATGAACTACTTTTACTTTTTTACAATTTTTTTTTGGTTCTTCTTTGGCAGGTCACCAACCACAATCTCTCACCATGGGTATGTATCTGCTTTATGCGATGTTTGCAGTTGTTACTCCACGATACAAATTGTTTTCTTGTAGAATAGAAGACGCAAATGGAGATGATTTAGATATATAACAAATACTAACATTAATTGGCTGGAAAAATTGAATAAAACGATATTTCTTCCTCTATTTTTTTTCTACAGTTAACTTCACTACTGAACAAATTAGAGAATTGATGGATCATGTTGCTAATGTTAGAAACATGTCCGTCATTGCGCACGTCGATCACGGTAAATCTACCTTGACCGATTCCTTAGTCCAAAGAGCTGGTATTATTTCCGCTGGTAAGGCCGGTGAAGCCAGATTCATGGATACCAGAAAGGATGAACAAGAAAGAGGTATTACCATTAAGTCCACTGCTATCTCTCTTTTCTCTGAAATGTCTGAAGAAGATGTCAAGGAAATCAAGCAAAAGACTGACGGTTCCAAGTTCTTAATTAACTTGATTGACTCCCCAGGTCACGTTGATTTCTCTTCTGAAGTCACTGCTGCTTTAAGAGTTACCGATGGTGCCATGGTTGTCGTTGATACCATTGAAGGTGTCTGTGTCCAAACCGAAACCGTCTTGAGACAAGCCTTAGGTGAAAGAATTAAGCCAGTCTTAGTCATTAACAAGGTCGACAGAGCTATGTTAGAATTACAAATCTCCAAGGAAGATTTATACCAAACTTTTGCCAGAACCATTGAATCCGTTAACGTCGTCATTGCTACCTACGTTGACAAGGTTTTAGGTGACTGTCAAGTTTACCCAGACCACGGTACCGTTGCGTTCGGTTCCGGTTTACACGGTTGGGCTTTCACTGTTAGACAATTTGCTACCAGATACTCCAAGAAGTTCGGTGTTGACAGACAAAAGATGATGCAAAGATTATGGGGTGATTCTTTCTTCAACCCAAAGACCAAGAAGTGGACTAACAAGGAAAAGGATGCTTCTGGTAAGACTTTAGAAAGAGCTTTCTGTATGTTCGTCTTGGACCCAATTTTCAGATTAATCAACTCTATCATGAACTTCAAGACCGATGAAATCAACACTTTGCTTGAAAAGTTGGAAATTAACTTGAAGGCTGATGAAAGAGAATTAGAAGGTAAGGCTTTAATGAAGGTCGTTATGAGAAAATTCTTACCAGCTGCTGATGCCATGTTGGAAATGATTGTCATTCACTTACCATCCCCAATGACCGCTCAAAGTTACAGAGCTGATCAATTATACGAAGGTCCATCCGACGATGCTCACTGTTTAGCTATCAAGAACTGTGACCCAACTGCTGACTTGATGTTCTACGTTTCCAAGATGGTCCCAACCTCTGATAAGGGTAGATTCTACGCCTTCGGTAGAGTTTTTGCTGGTACTGTTAAGTCCGGTCAAAAGGTTAGAATCCAAGGTCCAAACTACGCTGTTGGTAAGAAGGATGACTTATTCGTCAAGTCCATTCAAAGAACCGTTTTAATGATGGGTAGAAATGTCGAACAAATTGACAACTGTCCAGCTGGTAACATTATTGGTTTAGTTGGTATCGATCAATTCTTATTGAAGTCCGGTACCTTAACCACCTCTGAAACCGCCCACAACATGAAGGTCATGAAGTTCTCTGTCTCTCCTGTTGTCCAAGTCGCTGTTGAAGTTAAGTCCGGTAACGATTTACCTAAATTAGTTGAAGGTTTGAAGAGATTGTCCAAGTCCGATCCATGTGTCTTAACTTACATGTCCCCATCTGGTGAACATATTGTTGCTGCTACTGGTGAATTACACTTGGAAATTTGTTTGAACGATTTACAAAACGATCACGCTGGTGTTCCATTAAAGATTTCTCCACCTGTTGTTGCTTACAGAGAAACCGTTTCTGCTGAATCCAGAATTCCTGCCTTATCCAAGTCTCCAAACAAGCATAACAGACTTTACGTTAAGGCTACCCCAATGGAAGAAGAATGTTCCTTGGCTATTGAAAACGGTATCATTGACCCAAGAGCTGATATTAAGGTCAGAGCTAGATTAATGGCCGATGAATACGGTTGGGATGTCACTGAAGCCAGAAAGATCTGGTGTTTCGGTCCAGATGGTACTGGTGCTAACGTCGTTGTCGACGAAACCAAGGCTGTCCAATACTTGGCTGAAATCAAGGATCACGTCAACTCCGGTTTCCAATGGGCTTCTAAGGAAGGTCCATTAGTCGGTGAACAAATCAGAGGTATCAGATTCAACATCTTAGATGTTACCTTACACGCTGATTCCATCCACAGAGGTGCTGGTCAAATCATGCCAACCATGAGAAGAGTCACTTACGCTTCCATGTTGTTAGCTGAACCAAGAATCCAAGAACCAATTTTCTTGATTGAAATTCAATGTCCAGAATCCGCTATTGGTGGTATTTACTCTGTTTTGAACAAGAAGAGAGGTCAAGTTATCTCTGAAGAACAAAGACCAGGTACCCCATTATTCACTGTTAAGGCTTACTTACCAGTCAATGAATCTTTCGGTTTCACTGGTGAATTAAGACAAGCTACCGGTGGTCAAGCTTTCCCACAAATGATCTTCGATCACTGGGATACCATGTCTGGTGATCCAACCGACGTCACCACCAAGCCAGGTCTCATCATTTCTGAAATCAGAAAGAAGAGAGGTATGAAGGATGCTGTTCCAGGTTACGAAGAATACTACGACAGATTATAAACAGTTTGTACAGTTTTCTTCTCTTCTATATAAATATATCATCTTTTAACGTTTGTACTTTGTATTTAGTTTTCATACTCAATATAAAATCTTATTAATAATTCAATTACACAGTTCTACAATTACACAAAAAAAATTCTACTATATTTACATCTACTTTTTCATTTTTGTTTCTTTCTGCAGATTTTGAACATTAGTACGCAATCTTACTCGATTCAATCTAGCTCTCAGTCCAAGAGAAACATTACTTGCTTTCTCAACTCTTTTTCGCAACGTTCTTGTTTCATTTGGGGTGGTTTCTGATGAGATTTCAATACCCAAGCGTATATTCTGTGATTTGGTATAGTTTCTCTTGTTGTTTTTGAGGGGTTGAGCTGTTTCTGTGGTTTCTTGTTTGGAATCTAGTGCTTTTACGGTGAAAGTGAAATTATCATTAGAAGCAAATTGTGACTTGAACTTATTCCAAGCATCTGTGTTATTAATCAAAGCAAAATGACTTCTCATTGCCTGATATTTTTGCTTTTTGTAACGTTGCCAACTTTTGAAAACTTTTTGTAATTCCAAGATTCCAACTGTGGGACTTCTATACTCAAAAAGCCAGGAAGAGAACTTCTCAATGTCACCAATTAATTCTTCAATATCTTTATATTCACCGATATCGACCATTTCAAAAATTTGAAATATTGTTGGTCTCATAGCCTTGTTATTTAAACATTTGGGACTTATTTGAGGGACTATATGTCCTTTCAAAAATGAAATCAGATTTTGAAATGTCCATCTTAGTGGTTCAGTCAAATAAAGTGCAACCTCCAATCTAGTTTGCAGAATGGATTTATTGAGGCTGGAACGTGTTTCAACCAATTTAGACATATTCAACAACTGTTTGCAATCTTCGGTAAAATATTGCACGGCATTTTTACGGTTCTCAAGCTCGACATCCCCAAGATGGGAATAGTTGAATACATCTGGCTTTCTTATCAATGGTCTTCCTAACTGAGAACGTTTCATGGTGTAGTATTTGGCAATTTGATTCAAAAAATTTCTCGATATTGTAGGGAGTTTGTTGTCATCTTGGAATTTAATGAGTCTGTCTATTACCAAGGAAGGAATCACATGAACATTTGATCCAACCCTCCATCTGAAAAGATCAGATTTTGTAATATTAAGTTCATCGACCTCACTGCTGGTGACTGCCGTTAGATCACTAATCAAATCACCAATTTGTTTCTGCTTCTTTTCATGGAAATACAGTCTTGTTTTAGAAATACCGGAATCCATATCATGTTTTTCTTTCCAGTAAGATGGACTATGCTTATCACAATAACTCACCAAAGATTTATTTTCCGATAAAGCTCCTTTGAGACCTTTTTTCATTTCCATAAATAGATTTGCTCTCTTGGCGCATGTAACATGATATGCATGGAAACATGATTGTTTGGAACATTGAATGCATATGCCAGTTTTTTGCTTGCAAATATAGCAGTTTAACTTCCAACGTTCTTTGTTTATCGTTTCAATCCCCTCAATAGGTTCCATATATATCGGGTTTGCAAAGTATAGTTCGGGTGTCCATAAAGCACATAACACATGAGCCCAATCTCCACCATCTGTTTGCTTGAATGCTCCTGTTATTGAAGGACAAAATAAACAACTTTCAACTGAGTTTCTAGCTATCAAGCATCTTCTACACAGCCAAGGTCCCTCTGGGATGAAAGATACACCATAGCATTCCTGATGTACAGCAATATCACACCCATCACAAAAAATTATAGCATTTGTGTTGTCACAATCACTTGAGTAGCATATTGCACAAGCCTGTTCTTCTTGTGAATTCGAGGTGGTACCATCGTCTGAACCATAAAGGAAAGCATTTTCTTGTTGTTGGAAATCAATCATAGACCTGTCTTTCACCGTAGGTGGCAGCAACCTATCGATTTGATGCAGGTTTGACTCGAAAAACGTGATTATGATTTCAAATTCTTCCATTGTTATCCTTTTATCAGAATCCAACATTTCGTTCATCCAGTTCAAAAACAGATAGTCTGTTTCGTCCATGTCGTAATGAACTTGAAATTTATGTGAATTGTACATCATCTTACCTCTAAGAAGAGCATCTTTGGTCAAATCGGGTCGAAAATATTCATCTGGGATCGAGCTTGTTCTACCTTGTCTAGCGACTGAGTATCCCAGCCTTTGAAGAATTGTTTCATTTTTGAAATTACAAGGACATGGACTCTCATTCAATACACTTTTGTCTACTTTACTCAATTTCACAAAACTTTTAGTTTTCAATCGACTTTTCCTCACGTCATCCACATTTTGTTGTTTGATCAAATGTTTTTCTAACCCTACACTTCTCTCTGACATGCTATTGAACTCTTCATTTTTAGTTATCCTCACCAATGGCAACGGCTTTTCGATATCTAGATCTGGATAATAATCACCAAATGGCGCTTCTTCACGCGGATTTTGAAGTTCATTCTGTTCGTCAACTGTGAGCAACTTCTCCAAAACTCCCAGCTTTTGCATATTCAACCTCTCTATACCTCCAAAAACCAAAAACCAAAAAAAAAAACTCAAACCCACAAACAACCTATTAACTTCTATACTAATATCTATGGCGATTGTATCTTTCCAGCCAACCCAGTCTATAGTTGGTTTTGAAACTTTTGTTGTTTTGTTGTGCCGCGCAAATGCCCTTACCGGTTTTTTTAGACTCGCGTCTCTGCTTTTTTTAGGTTAGTAGGCATAGCAACAAGTTTCCTCTTTCAAGCCAACATAGCAAACAGATCAAAAATATGAAACGAAATGTAGAATAATGGTCAAAGGTTGCAAGAAATTGGGTGTCGTTTTTTTTATTGAATTTGATTTGAATAAAAAGGAATCTTAAAGCAATATGAAATTACTGCAAGATCCAGACAAAGGTTTTCATACAAAGACACAAGCAGAGCTAAGACGTGAAGCGTTTGCTCAAATTTCTGCTTCCCAGGAGTATCTAATGGTGAACAAGACAAAATTTCCCCAAATACAAAGTAGAAAAAAATGGAAAACATTATTTGGACGTTGGTTATCGATGATGAGAAAGTATTGTTCAAGAAATGGCCCAAAATTGGATAACTTGAGATGTAGTTCTGACGATATGATAACACAAAGCCAAAAAGATAGAGCCATTTCAAATTTTATTCTTGAATATGATTTGCTTGCCGCACGACTGGAACAATCTTTGTATGAAAAGTTGAACAATGAAAAGAATACAACGAAAGATGTTCTCAATACTAATTTAAAAGAGTCTCCAAATATTGAAAACGAGTATATTGGGGATATATTTTCAAACAAATCAGTGGGATCACAGCTAAACGTTGTGCGTGGAGATCAATATAAGGTAGATGGAGATTCAAATAGGGAATCAAATATTGAACGGAAACATTTGGATGCTACTCCCAACGATGGCAAAAATCAAAAAGTGCCCGCATTCTTAGCAACAAAGCAACACAACAAGATTGACATTGCGCATAAGATGCATTATAGAATCCCCTTCTATGCTTCAGAAGATGTGAAAAAAATGAAAATACCGGAAAGAAATGCAAAAAGAGAAACAAGTTTGAATAATTTTTCATTTAAAGATAATTTAGAGGATGGTATAGAATTGCTTAAACAACATCAACATTCAAACCCAGATCCAATACACTCAGTTAATTGTACTAGTATTTTGAACGATGAAGTAAGAAAAARGTCTACACCTTTGAATTCCTCCACAGCATCATTATTGCCGATTTGCGATAATAATGGAAATGAACCATTAAGTAAATCAATCTCAAAAAGAATAAACAATGATCCTGTTCAAGCAATGACTTATATAACCCCAAACAAAGCTATATTTGGTGATATATTTGGAAACGCACATAAAAACCATGAATATTCCAATATCGGTTATAAAGATGTTATACCAAGGGACACGTTTACTGCGGCAGAAACCACAACTTCAAACTCCATGAATGTTCAGCACAATACCAACCATTGTTATAAAAAAGCTGGTGGTGTGAAGAATAATGTACATCCTTTGAAATTTGACACAAAAAAATCTGTTACGACTTTTGAAACACCAGCAGCCAGTGACACCACTCCGGAATTTTATTCCCAACCCTTTGGTCACTCTCCTGAAAATTTCCACGAAGGTGTTAAGTCAATTTCAAAAAACAAAGATTCTTTCAAAGAGGGGCTATTACAAGAAGAAAACCCTAAAGACGAACAGCCAACATCACAAGACAATCGATTATATACCGCCTTGGGACTTGAAGAGAACATCCCCAATTCCACCCAAAGCATGGATACTGACAACAATGTTGAAAATGAAATTATTCCCCAAATAAGTGGGGCTTCTTCACATATTTCAATCAACTTTGGCGATGGGCAGGTAAATATCAATATCGGATATTATGAAAGCAACGATTTGTTGCCCTCATTTTCAAATGACGAAGAGCAAGTCATTTTCTTTGACTTACCTAAACGAAGATCAAGTATGTTTAGCTCAAATATAAAAAGATTGGGCAGTATCTTCTCCAAAAAATCCCGTTGATATACTGACTAATATTTCTTCCATTGATGTATTATTACGTTCATGCATGCATGCATTCGTGTAGGCATGTGCCCATAACATAAACTTGAGTCGGTGGTAGACTAGCATGCATTAATGCAGTCTGAGTAGATTATAAGAAAGTACAGATTCAAAAAAAAAACAAGAATTTCTTCTAACTAGAAAATTTCATCATTGTAACAGAATTATACACTTCGGGTGATACTAATATTTTCTATTTGAGAAAGTGCCTCCAAATTTATGCTACATCGGTCTTGGGAAAAAAATTGTATTGTTTCGTGCTCTTCAATAAAGAAAAAATGCAGCCATAAATCGCGAACGAGCTTCACCGGCATTAAATGAGGGCCTTATTGAGAAGAAGTCAAATAGAGACCAGTGTGTCTGTGATTAACCAGAGAAGAGGCAAAATAATATGGGAACTGGTGACGACCAGAAGGGGCATGTGAGTAATACACACTACTATTCTCCCGGTTCGGGATTTTTTAACATGAGCAGCTCGGCAAACACGCCGCTGCAGACAGATGCAACGTCCAACGAGTTGGCGAAAAGTGTATCGAACACCAATTCTAATCTCAATATCCAATATGCGCCGAATGCTCTGAACACAAGTAGCAACGGCAATAATATCAGTTTAGATAATGAAAAAAAATGGGAGTTTATGACAGGAGATGCATCAAATGAGACATGCTCCAAAAACAGCGAGATGCAGATGACACCGAGTTTGGCAAACATGCTGGCGTATTTGCACTCGAATCACGCTGGTGTGTCAAATGGCGTGAATATTGATGATTTGAATATCGATATAAGTGAGGATTTGTATGTGCGGCCTCATAATGAGACAGGTCTTGATGAATATGATGAAAATCTTGTCACATCAATAATAAATGGACATCAAGATGAATCACATAGTTTCAATGCTGCTACCGACCCGGTGGGTATTCATGGGTTTGAACACGATCATCAGATTGCTGGAGCAGAAAATAACAATATCCAAGTTTCTAGTAGAAGCAATAGTTATAGTAATGCCCGAAATCCCCTCTCGGAAAGCATTACTAGGGACTCATTTGGGTTTTCTAGAAGTCAGAACAGCAATCGATTGGGTACAAGTATATCTAATACACTTGGGAAAAGCTATGGCTCCCAACTGGGAACTTCTTTGAATAATTTGGTGTCCCCCTCTTCCACGTATACAGGGTATCTGGATTCGCCATACGGTTCCTTCAATGACGATTCATTCAGGTCGCCAATAAATTCTCCATCAGTGAAAATGGGATCGCCAGCTAATGCACTCAACTCCAAAGGCGTATTAACAAAGGAGGAAAAGATTTCAAGGAGAAGGGAACTCCATAATGCRGTGGAAAGAAGAAGACGAGATTTGATCAAGGAAAAAATCAAGGAACTCGGAACTTTGATTCCTCCTACAATGTTATATGAACAAGCAAAGATAAAAGGWTCAGTCAAAGATACCAAAGCCAACAAGAATGTTATTCTCAACAAGAGTGTGGATTATATATCATATCTGCAAAAAATCCTGGCAAAACAAGATGAAAGGTTGAGAGACTTGCAGGATAGAATTGACAAAATGGACATCAATGATATAGTGAACACTGGTGTTAATGAACAACCCCACAATGAAACTGAATTTCCACAAGCCGAGGAGACATTTAGCACTTTGAAAAATGAAGAAGATATTAGAACGTTTCAAGATAGCTTGTCYGCCTTTACAAATGAAATWAATCTGAAACCAAGTTTGTCAAAGTTGAAATTTATGGATTTTTCAAATACAGAATCTGAGCCAGTGGACTTTTCGAAGCTGTCAAAAACTTTCTCAAATGCAGAAGTTCAAGAAGCTATGAAGGGATCAAATTTCAACATAGGATACTCCGAGGACAGTCCAAATGAATACCCCCATTACCATCAAGGAGAAAATATGGATTTTAATAATCGAAGAAACAACAGTACATTCCCTACTCAAGACGATGACTTCAATAAGTTATTGAACAACGAAGCCGGTTTGAAATTCGAAAATGATGCAGAATTTCTTGACCAATTGTTAAGTTCGGACTCCAAAAGGGACATTATGTAAATAGGTTTATAGCAATTGGATTTCTGTTTACGTATATATATATCTATATATTATACATATTGATTTGCATAAAATGACAGGAGTAATAGCTTTCTCCACAAAACATTGCTTGATAGGCCTGCGTGTATTGGCTTCGTTTTGTTGACGCGATTCAAATTTCAGACAGTTACAATACGCCTCAATATCTGAATTGACATCTTGTGTGACTCGCAGTAATACCTTTGGCCATACTATACTTGTGWTTATATATCGATTCGATTCATTTGATGTTAGATGAGTGAGAATAAYGCCGAATTTTTGTCCAGCTGGAGAACAACAAGAACGAACAACAACAATAACAATGATTTTGTTTCAAATGCCGGATCATTCTTTTCTAATCTGGGGTCGAACATCAGCAATACTTTGCAAGACTCTGTTGATGGAGCACAGAATTATCTACCGCTGAACAGTGGAGAYATTTTTGGAAGCTCTAGTGAGGAGCCATCATGGTTTACCTTGTCGAGATTTGAAAGATACACCGGGTTTGCAGTTTTGTTGGCSGGGTCGATGGCTTGTTTTGCGCTGGGGTTCTTTTTGTTTCCGGTGCTGACTTTGAAACCTCGTAAGTTTGTCATGCTGTGGACCTTGGSGTCTATGTTGTTYTTCCTTTCCTTTGGGGTYTTGCAGGGTCCGGTTTCATATCTCAAACATTTAGCAAGCAAGGAACGATTACCGTTTACCATTGTGTTTGTAACCAGTCAGATCCTGACCATTTACTGTGCTGTCGTTTTGAAAAGCACCATTTTGAGTTTAATCATGGGCATAATAGAAATCATGTCTATTCTCTACTACACTGCGAGCTATTTTCCCTTTGGCGCACAAACCATGCAATACATTTTTGGTGCMGGCGCAAGGCAGGTCTCTGGTTTAGTTGGGATGTAAAGAAGAAAAAGAATTGTTTTGTAATCTGTTTCTATAGACAAAGAACTATAAAAAAAATCAATTTAAAGGCCAACGCCGTTTAGACGTGCAATCTTGAGCATGAGAATGCATCACAACTCAGTTCAATTTGGACTGCAATTCTTTGGCAAATGCACTCAACTCTTCCATGTTGGCATTTTCAGCAGGCCAACCGACAATCAAACCGGATTTTTCGTCTCTTTTTGGAATTAAATGGAAATGAACGTGGTCGACAACCTGGTGTGCAATTCTACCATTGTTCTGCAACACATTATAACCCACTCCATCAGGTCCATCTATATCCAAGCCCAATGCAATGGTGAGCTTTTTCACAACAGGTAAAATGTCTGCTAGAGACTCGTCCGGCAAATTGTGTAACTTTGCGCCGTGGTACTTTGGAATTACCAGCAGATGGCCCTTTGCAGTAGGCTGGATGTCGAGGAAGGCGTACGAAGATGCCGTCTCAAGCAGTTTAAAGGAGGGAATTTCTCCCTTGATGATTTTGCAAAAGATGCAGCTAGCATCGTGCACTAAAGCTGAAGCCATGGTTACAGGTTGACAARACGACTCCTCCACAATATATGTAAGCTTAAACTTTGGCACCCGGGGAAGTGAAATTYGAAATAGCGTGTGCTGCGCCACATGCATGCATGCTCACATGTCCATAATGTATATTTGCGGCGCACGCGTGCATGCTTTTTCACCCCRTGTATTGTTTGCTGATTACTCTCATTGCTAGCAATTACAGATGCAACTTTGAAGTAATTTAGGTGTTTTGGAMACCATTTGTGGTTGAGTTTGTAGAAACGATGGATGAGAATAAACACGAAGGTATCATCAAACGGGCAGTGAAAAAAGTGAATCCCGCCAAATTGTTCAGCGTGGGTAAAGYCGAGCCCCAAGAAGTTACGGAGTTGAATGGCCCACCAGACAAAAGAAAAAAATCACTGGATTTTGTTGACTCCAGAGCAATCAAGAACGTCGWAAGACAAAACTCCATCCATAAAAGAAAATATTCATCATYGTCYGACACTGCAAATGGAGGACAACATGGTCTWAAAATGGAGTATAACCCATACGGTATTTATAATCATCATAGCATAACAAATCTCACTTCAGCATTTGGAACCGGAGGGCACAAACTAGAAAGTGAACAGATCTTGACCACGCCGGTCTCTCTTCCAAATGAATATCTCCCAGAGATTTTGAGGCAACCGGTAGAATCTTTTGAAAAAAAATATGTTCTAGAGGASAAAAGTATAGCATTCGGTGGATCTGCCACCATTAAAAAAGTGATGCTGAAACCTGATTTTATTAACAATGAAACCGATCGGGTATTTGTTTTGAAGAAGTTCTCWTTATACTCTGGAGAACCGCAAACTAAATACTATCGGCGGGTCTCAACCGAGTTTACAATCACCAAGCAGCTGCAGAATCTTCATAGCGTTTCCTGCTACGAGCTTTTGCAATTGCCACTTCAGCTACAAAGAGCGTGGGGAATGGTACTGAATTATTACCATTACGATCTTTATAAGTTCATCAAAACACTGGACTGGAAAAAAATCGACTTCTTTGAAAAAATGTGCATATTTAAACAAGTTTGCTTTGGCTTGAAATTTATTCACGAAAGTGATATAGCACATTTGGATATCAAGCCCGATAACATTTTAGTGAGTATGAATGGTGTCATGAAAATCACAGATTATGGATGTTCTGAACCAGGACATGTACAACATGGAAATTTTAAAAGTGCAATTGATTTCAAAACTAAACGACTAGGAACACCGCCATACCAACCACCAGAGGTGGCCCAATACAAATTGATAGAAGATAATCATAGAACGCCGTATTGCCCTTTCACATTTGATTACTGGTCTATGGGAATTTTGTTGTTTGTTTTGGTCACTGGAAAAGCACCCTTCAGTGAGGCCAGGAGCACTGATATGGGGTTTGCATTATACAAGAAGGAATACATAAAATTTCTCGAAGCCAATCCTTTGTTTTCCACTGACACCACCACAAAGGTCCCTACAAATGGTGTTTTCAGTGATACGCACGGATTCGATCAACACTTCATCTATTTATTYTGGAGACTATGTGATCCAAACCCGAAAACCAGAATGACGCTACCTAAGTTATTCCACAACAGATTTTTCCAGCGGATAGAAATGTGTATATACGAATCATACTACGAGTCGAACTTTTTCAGATATGATACTAGCCCTAGATTTGAACAGAAAATCYCCATGAAATCAAATGAAGAGCTAAGTGAGACCAAAGAAATGAACCATAGTGTTTGGGAAGATATACCAACTATTCCGGCTGGACCATTAACTCAAAAATACAAYTCCCTCCTCAGTCACAATCCTGAAATGCATGATGATTCTGGAACCAGTGGAGAAAGGCTGCCCCAGGATCATCCAAAACCTTCACGTYCAAGATGTATGTCAACTATAACTCTACCAAAACTTGACCCTGTTCAAGAACATTCCGATGTGTTTGATCGGCAAAGCACATCAAAATTGGAGGAAACTCACGAAATAAGTAGGGTCTATGGAAAAGGTGAAACTCCGTCACAGTTGACTAAYGAGGCCATGGATGTCGACAAGTCTTTTACTACCTCTAATTCCTCCACAACCCCATCCTCATCACTCATGGAAAAAACCTCACATGGATTGCTTCAAAATGCTACCAAACTTCCACATCTTTTTGAACATAACCAAAACCAGTACAAAATTTTTGATTCAAAAAAATCATATTTGAATTCAGAKACGGAATTTATGATAGTGGATTACCAAGATATTGTGGATGCAACTAAATGCCACATTGCACCGCATGCGCATAACGCACTATACGACTATAAGGAGCTGAAGCTCCATCAAGTCAGTCGGCGCGATTGAGACACCCAGCGAGCGCGTTTTATAAGTGAATGTTGTACGGTGATAATTCTTGATGTATAAATAACAAAAGCTAGAAAATCTGATAAAGAAGTAAACTGCASCGTTTGCATTAGTCTTTTATCACAGCATGGATTTGAGGAATCTCGTGTCCCGAAACAGTGATGAAGAAAACGTCCACGGAGACCAGCCACAGGTTGATAGAAGAGCTTCTCAACCAAGGCTGTCCATTCATAGTCTAATGAATGACAATGCGGACTCTGGAAATAGAGAYGCTGGAGATTCAAGTTTRGAAAGTATAATTCCGAAACCAAAATCTGTGGAAATAAACGGAACACCATCTATGACACAAAAAATGGCACCATTTGCATCATCAGATGAAACGGGAGTGAATATGAACTCGGTGGWTGAACCTTCAAATGTTACCTCCCAGCCATACCAGATTCTGAATAGCACCGAATCAACAAATGAATCGGTCAAWAATACAAGTTTGGTGAATGGAACCAAAATTGTTGATGGGAAGCCGGAAGAAGTTCCACCACTTCCAGCCAAAGCAGAGGACTTGAATATCAAAAGTGTTGATGAAATTGCCACACAGGATGTTCCATATGCACATAAGAGAGTTGAAAATTTGCATGAATCYATCAAAGAAGTCAAACTACATGATCAAATTCAAAAACTCGAAAATTTAAAGAAAAAAGAAGAAGTTGAACATGAGGTGGAGGGGAAACCTAAAAGATACAGAACCAAGCCAACGTGGGCGCAAGACTATATTCCAACGGTGAACAGGAATTTGAATGCCGGTGGAAAGGTTGGGATTTCCAGCTTGAAAACCGACTCTTCCCATTCTTCAAGTAAATTGATTGTCCCTTCAATCACCGGTTTGACCCCACGTAATGATTTCAACAAGTTGGTTACTGAATGGATATGGGCCAAYGTTGAGGGTGTTAAGCAGGACTAYTTGGATGTTGTGAATGTGACAAAATACATCGAAGTGGAGCTGAAGGTGGGAAACATCTGGGATAAGGTCAARGATCGGAGGGTGCAGTTGCCGATTAATACTGAGTGTGTTGTTTCTACTGATTTTGTAAACCAGGAATGTTTTTTCAAGCCGGGAATCACGTACGAGAACTATAATGATACCAAGAATTTCATGAACAAGCTTATCAAAGAATCATCGGAGTCGCATCGGGGAGATGCCAACAACAAGATCATCATCGAAAACTCRCATGTTGTTGATCTCATTTCCACAGACTCTCGAAGAAACGACAAGCCCATTTCCGGCCGGGTGTCCTTAGACATCAAAACCAAAAGAAAGACMGACAGTATCACCAAGCACCGGATTTCGGATTTGTACATACATCTGCCCAACACGCTATTCGATCTACGTCTGTCCATGTCCTTGGAATTGCCCAAGGAACTCAATGACGCGGCGTTTGAGACTTTCAAGACTCGGGTGACAATGGAGAGAGAAAAGGAAAGAATCAGCTACATTCACCAGYCCACATTCACCAGATTCGACCTCACCAAAGTCAGAGAAAAGAACAACCCTGCTCCAAAATACGARCTGGAGCTTGAGATCGACACCACAGAACTAGTCCGCAGCATGGACAATGTCATGGACGATCCGCTCTATTATGTCGACCTAGTCCAGGCGTTTCTTGACAATAGCCGTATTATAACCCGTCGCTTGAGTCCTTCCCACTAGAAACAACAGTTACAAATCTGTATATCATCTGTATCATTAATATGTATGTATATATATGTGCATATCTACGCCATTTAGTGACTTTCAACCTTGAAAAACACTAAATGGCCTCTTTGGTAGCATGTCTTAACTCATGAATAGCAAATCGTGGTCTCTCGTTTACGGCGTATCTTTGTTCGTTTAGCTGCGCCATTTTCCTGCGCCACGCAAACAAACACGGGCTCTTCCGCATTCAGGTTCGTTCCGCGTTCAAGTCCAAGTTCGTTCCGCGTTTGCAAGCTCTTCTGCAACGCGACCCCCCGGAATATATATATAAACACAAGATCCGTTATTTCATGCTGTCTGATGTTCGTTGCTCCACGACACAAAATGGTGGCTACTACACGATCTTCAACCAAGAAAAATAGTGGTAAGAGTAATGTTGAAGAGGCTGCCGCAGTGACTAAAGTGTACCAGCCTGAGGTAGGGTATGAGTTTGGAGGTCCTGCCGGTGCGTTGGGGATGATGATTGGGTTTCCTTTGCTAATGTACTACATGTGGATCAGTCAAAGATTCTACGGRGGATCACCAGCACTTCCTGCGGACGGACAGTCGTGGGKGGAGTTTTTGCAACAACTGAAGGGCTATTTTGTTGAGTACGCTATTCCCTCATGGTTCTCTTTTGGTATCTTCACAGCGTTCATTTTGTTGCAGGCCGCATTGTATGTGTCGCTTCCAGGGTTCTGGACTAAGGGACAACCTCTAGCACATCTGAATAACAAGCAATTGCCATATTTCTGTAATGCATATGCCTCATTGTACACTACTATGACAATTGTGTTCTTTTTGCACTGGTCTAATATTTTCAAGCTGTACTATTTGTTGGACCATTTTGCTGAAATCATGTCGTGCTCCATTATCTACGGATTCGTCTTCTCCATCTCATTATACGTCTACACAATGCTAGTGTCCAAGGATTACCACAGAATGACCGGTAACCACATCTTTGACTTATTTATGGGTGCTCCTTTGAACCCAAGAATTGGTATCATTGATTTGAAAATGTTCTTTGAGGTGAGATTACCTTGGTACATTTTACTATTGCTGGGAACAGCAGTTTCTCTCAAACAGTATGAAGAGAAAGGAAGGGTCGCCCCTGCAACTCTATTCTTGAACATTGCCTACTACCTTTATGCAAATGCATGTTCCAAGGGTGAAGAATTGATTGTYCCAACCTGGGATATGGCGTATGAAAAGTTTGGGTTCATGTTAATTTTCTGGAACATCTCCGGTGTTCCTTTTAGTTATTGCCAAGGTGCACTTTTCATGTATTATCACGATTCATCTGAATACAACTGGTCAACTGGTTACATGGTTTTCATTTACATACTATTGTTCACTTCCTACTATTTCTTTGACACCGGAAATGCCCAAAAGAACTCKTTCAGAAAAATAATGGCCGGTGACACCAACATTAGAAAGACCTTCCCATTCTTACCTTACCAAATTTTGAAGGATCCCAAATACATCAARTGTAAGAACGGATCCACGYTGCTTACCGATGGTTGGTATAAATATGCAAGAAAAATGCACTATACCGCTGATTGGATTCAATCGTGTACTTGGGGTATGTCTTGTGGCTTCAGCTGCTTTTTYCCATGGTTCTTCCCTGTCTTTTATTTTATTGTCTTAATCCATAGAACCCAGAGAGATTTGGAAAAATGTAGAAAAAAGTATGGGGACGATTGGGTTCTTTATGAAAAGGAATGCCCATGGCTCTATATTCCATACGTTTACTAAACATTTCTAAAAGTATATAAACTGTTTACATTCTAAAATACCTTGTATACACCGCAGCACCATGATCATCATCATCATGATCATCATCAATCTTGCTCTGCAATGGAGATCAATCTTTCGTCGATTTCGTCCGTTGTTAGGGTTCTGAATCCCTCCTTGGTGGCAACACCAATTTCCAAGTCGTTCTTTCTGAAATCCGTACTGAGAGCATTGCTCATAGTGACAATACCATATTCCACCAGCTTTTTCCAGTCGCCCTTGACTATCACATTGGAGTTAGGCTCTTTCTTTTGTACTTTTTTGAAATCTCTTTCCACAACAGTGGTGACTTCCGAYTGTTTTGGCCCGGTGGAAATGGCCTTGGCTGAAAAATAGTATCCTGCAGGATCTGTCTTCAGCAAACTTGGTCCATTCTCCTCATCAAAACTAATAAAAGTCAAGACAACACCCATTGGTCTCATATACGCTCTTTGTGTGTAGATTTGAGACAGGTTGGCCATTCTTTTTGTCAGTACATCGGCTGGCATTTCGTAACCATACTTATATTTGTACTCTGCACTTTCACTC
>BCGC01000001.1:686963-707896 GCA_001599115.1 Pichia sorboxylosa | reverse complement strand
AAAGTGTACCAGCCTGAGGTAGGGTATGAGTTTGGAGGTCCTGCCGGTGCGTTGGGGATGATGATTGGGTTTCCTTTGCTAATGTACTACATGTGGATCAGTCAAAGATTCTACGGRGGATCACCAGCACTTCCTGCGGACGGACAGTCGTGGGKGGAGTTTTTGCAACAACTGAAGGGCTATTTTGTTGAGTACGCTATTCCCTCATGGTTCTCTTTTGGTATCTTCACAGCGTTCATTTTGTTGCAGGCCGCATTGTATGTGTCGCTTCCAGGGTTCTGGACTAAGGGACAACCTCTAGCACATCTGAATAACAAGCAATTGCCATATTTCTGTAATGCATATGCCTCATTGTACACTACTATGACAATTGTGTTCTTTTTGCACTGGTCTAATATTTTCAAGCTGTACTATTTGTTGGACCATTTTGCTGAAATCATGTCGTGCTCCATTATCTACGGATTCGTCTTCTCCATCTCATTATACGTCTACACAATGCTAGTGTCCAAGGATTACCACAGAATGACCGGTAACCACATCTTTGACTTATTTATGGGTGCTCCTTTGAACCCAAGAATTGGTATCATTGATTTGAAAATGTTCTTTGAGGTGAGATTACCTTGGTACATTTTACTATTGCTGGGAACAGCAGTTTCTCTCAAACAGTATGAAGAGAAAGGAAGGGTCGCCCCTGCAACTCTATTCTTGAACATTGCCTACTACCTTTATGCAAATGCATGTTCCAAGGGTGAAGAATTGATTGTYCCAACCTGGGATATGGCGTATGAAAAGTTTGGGTTCATGTTAATTTTCTGGAACATCTCCGGTGTTCCTTTTAGTTATTGCCAAGGTGCACTTTTCATGTATTATCACGATTCATCTGAATACAACTGGTCAACTGGTTACATGGTTTTCATTTACATACTATTGTTCACTTCCTACTATTTCTTTGACACCGGAAATGCCCAAAAGAACTCKTTCAGAAAAATAATGGCCGGTGACACCAACATTAGAAAGACCTTCCCATTCTTACCTTACCAAATTTTGAAGGATCCCAAATACATCAARTGTAAGAACGGATCCACGYTGCTTACCGATGGTTGGTATAAATATGCAAGAAAAATGCACTATACCGCTGATTGGATTCAATCGTGTACTTGGGGTATGTCTTGTGGCTTCAGCTGCTTTTTYCCATGGTTCTTCCCTGTCTTTTATTTTATTGTCTTAATCCATAGAACCCAGAGAGATTTGGAAAAATGTAGAAAAAAGTATGGGGACGATTGGGTTCTTTATGAAAAGGAATGCCCATGGCTCTATATTCCATACGTTTACTAAACATTTCTAAAAGTATATAAACTGTTTACATTCTAAAATACCTTGTATACACCGCAGCACCATGATCATCATCATCATGATCATCATCAATCTTGCTCTGCAATGGAGATCAATCTTTCGTCGATTTCGTCCGTTGTTAGGGTTCTGAATCCCTCCTTGGTGGCAACACCAATTTCCAAGTCGTTCTTTCTGAAATCCGTACTGAGAGCATTGCTCATAGTGACAATACCATATTCCACCAGCTTTTTCCAGTCGCCCTTGACTATCACATTGGAGTTAGGCTCTTTCTTTTGTACTTTTTTGAAATCTCTTTCCACAACAGTGGTGACTTCCGAYTGTTTTGGCCCGGTGGAAATGGCCTTGGCTGAAAAATAGTATCCTGCAGGATCTGTCTTCAGCAAACTTGGTCCATTCTCCTCATCAAAACTAATAAAAGTCAAGACAACACCCATTGGTCTCATATACGCTCTTTGTGTGTAGATTTGAGACAGGTTGGCCATTCTTTTTGTCAGTACATCGGCTGGCATTTCGTAACCATACTTATATTTGTACTCTGCACTTTCACTCTTTGCTCTGATGGCCAATGAGCGGGCGTCCGCAATCGAGCCCGTAGCMAGCATACCAACACTAGGCGAGATCTGGAAGATGTACGACACCGTGGAAGCGTCCAGAAGCTTGTCTCCAACTCTTTTCTGGTTGATGAAACAACAACTATCTTCTCCCACCAGTCCCAAACACGTCAAGTTCGTGGAATTGATCGCCTTGAATGCATACTCTACCTGGTAGAGTCGCCCCTCTGGTGAGAAAACCGTGATATGTCTGTCAAAACCTGCTGTTCCGGACATTTTGCCTTGTGTGCTGCGCTTTTGCCCTCCAGATAACTYGCCAATCCAGAAATTAATCAACGCTAGCTTGTGAAGGTGAAGAAGATTCGCTAACTTTGGAAAATTGTCTTGCAGCGCAAAGAGTTGTCTTCARTAGTACAAGCTTACCATAGTTGAAGGKTAAGTTTCCTTTGCGACAAAGGAGAAAAGCACCCACAACAAGCATTGGTGCGTGGAGAGGGGCTATATCAAATATAGAAAATCATGGTGTTGGCGTCATGGTTGGACGAGAACAGCAGTTTTGCTCCTGAYAAACGAACCGCCAAACATACACCGTTTTTTGAACCTATAATAAATACATTCAATGACGATGGATATAAACCCCRTGTTTCATATCATTATAATCCCAAGGTATCGTCATTCCACTATGGAGTGCGACATCCYATGAAACCGTTTCGACTCATGCTTACAGACCACTTGGTGAGTGAATATAAACTGCACGAAAAGATGGATTTGTACGAGACACGCAAAGCGTCCAAGGAAGAACTGCTGAACTTCCACTCGGAAGACTATATTGAGTTTTTGCAACGCATAAATCCRGAAAACTCGGCCAAAATGGCCCAGGACTTGCGGAAGTTCAACATTGGAGACGACTGTCCTGTTTTTGATGGAATTTTCGACTATTGCCAGTATTACGCTGGCGCTTCAATGGATGCTTCAAGGAAAATTGTGTCTGGAATGAGTGACATAGCTATAAACTGGTCAGGAGGTCTACATCATGCTAAAAAATACGAACCCAGTGGGTTTTGCTATGTTAATGACATTGTGATGGCAATTCTAAACCTACTCCGTGTACACCCCAGAGTACTGTACATTGACATAGATCTTCACCATGGAGATGGCGTCCAGGAGGCGTTTTATCTCACTGATAGGGTCATGACTGTTTCGTTTCACAAGTACAATGGTGAGTTCTTTCCTGGAACAGGAAACTACGATGAGGTGGGTGTAGGAAAGGGGAAACATTTTGCACTCAACGTCCCTTTACAGGATGGAATAGACGATGATAACTACATACGACTCTTCAAATCCATCATGGAACCCGTCATTGCCAAATTCAAACCTACCGCTATCATTCAACAATGTGGAGCAGACTCCTTGGGTTGTGATCGACTTGGTGTTTTCAACTTGAACATTAAAGCACATGGTGAGTGTGTCAAGTTCATCAAAAGCTTTGGTATCCCCATGATATGTCTTGGGGGTGGAGGTTACACGCCAAGAAATGTTAGTAGACTATGGTGTTATGAAACTAGTATYATGAATAACGTGGAATTGCAATCCAAACTCCCAGAATCACTRCCGTTCCGCTCTTGGTTTGAACCGGACTATTCCCTACACCCCAATTTGGGAGACAGGTTTGAAAACAAAAACACCAAAAAGTATCTGGATAATTTGAGAACACAATTGTTGGAAAACCTTCGATACATGAAYCAAGCACCATCAGTACAGATGCAGGAAATCCCCCCAGATTTACAAAACATGACAGATGACAAAGAGGCCGAAATAATAGAAAGAATGAAGACTGAAAGTGCCGTCAATAAATATAGAGATGAAGAACGGTATTATATTAACAAAAAGGATGAAASTAGAGGTGGAGAATTGTTAGATTAGTAATTGGCTTTTAGTAGTCGAATTTTGTGTATTATATTTAATTTGTAGATCTATGTAAATTAGTGTTYTATACTAAAAAGGTCTATAAAGTATAATGGCATTGCCAAATGCATTGATGCAAAGGGATAATGTAGAAAAAAAAATCGGATTACATAAAAGGGACATAATCATCATCATCAGAAAAGCCTTGGGCATATAAGTTGAAAGTTTCGTAATCAAACTTACCACATTTTTGCAGATACCAAATTGTCCTYAATTTTTTCAGACTTAACTCACCACTACCAACACCAAGGCCTATTAAGGCAGAAAAGCAGCATTCAATTACAGCTTTATGTCTTGATTCAATGCAGCATAGTCCACAAATGTACAGAGGCCATTGGACCATCACAAGTCTATTATCAATATGATAGTTGAGGTATCGATCAAAAGGAAATTCCGGCCACTCATAATTGGTATCAAACTCTACACCCTGTCGTGTTGCAACGTATCTTTCATTCAGTAAAATCATTTTTGACGTATTGATATTGTCGATCTCATCCGCTATATCTTCTCTAAATCTTACCAATGAATACAAACCCATAATCATTCTCTCAACTACATCTTGAACAAACGAAGAATTTATGTTGAATCCATGTTTTTGGATCCCRTTATGTAATGTGAGTAATTTCAATAAACATGCATCGGCATAGAGTTGTTGAGATAAATCAATCCAGGAAAAATACAGTTCGTTTTTATAATTCTCAACATCTTCGATGCKTAAGCTRATATTTGTCTTCTGCCTTGGAAACTCTTCAATAGTTGAAACGTTTTTACCTTGAACAAAATCAGTACCATTGGATGARGATGAAATAACGTTTCTCATAGTTGGTGAAGCAGAGCAATTCCTTTGATTTTCCTGCATCAATAGAGATTGATTTCCAGCCGGATGAATATAGGTCGATATCAGACAATCGTTTAATACAACCTTTTCTTCCATTCCCTTTATAAAGATATCATTCAATAACTCATAAGGATGGACATTTTTACCCATTGAAATGATAAATGGGGCCTCGTTATTGATATATTTAAATTTTCTAGCCTTTTCAATCAATGCAAATAAAGATAGAACAAAGTCAGATCTCAAAGTTTCACCTGAACTGCATAAAATCTGCTTTTCATAATTCGAAGAATCAGTTTTCTGGTCATCGAGTTTGGAATGCTTGTTCATTCTTATCGCCTCGATTGCATACACAAGAGCATTGAAAACTTCTAGAATGGTTTCATCATAACCCAAATACATGTTAAATTGTGAGAATGTACCATTTTCCAGTTGTCCTTTGATTCCAATACCRAAGTGCGAGAGTGCATAGGAKAGTTTACCAGGCTCAATAAAATTKGAGCCTAGCTTGCCTTTATGATGGTCTTTCCTAAGGTTCAATAAATACTGTGGGGTTTGTGGGCATAAAACAGGCAAAAATTCATCCAGATCTTCAAAACTATGAATAGTACCACCTAAAGGTGATGTTAGTGCGGCTAAAACCTCCATTGAGTAAAACCATAGCCATACAATTGTTAATTCTAATGAAAGTGGTCTATACCTACAGTATTTAACCAATAAATCTTTAGCGCCATGCAAATGTGTACGCCATTGGGAGCCTTTATGRCCAGAAAAGTCAGATGCTAAAACTTGAATTGTTAAAAGTAGAGATTCAATATTATTGAGAGTGGTTTGTTTTGAGTGAAGAACGGACTCTAAAGATTTCAAACAAGAAGACAAATAATATGTACGAAATGATTTGTGATATTGTAACTTTTCATCTTGATTAGCCAAGTTTTTATGTTGTTCTATTTGGTAGACTTCATATCGTGCAGAAATAGCAAGGATGGCAAAAAGCAGATGAGGAGAATGTTTTGCTTGTTGCAAAAAGGTTCGGATATACTCATTGTCTTTATAGTTGGTACAGAATGGAATGATGTTAGTATGAATATGTGTAACAAATATTTTCAGATATTTGGCATGTGATGAGTCCACATTCCAATTGAAAAATTCTGCTAGAGACTTGAAATCATCATCATTTATAGTTTTATTCAGCATATCAATATAATCAAATGGGTAAATRGTATTTGCTTTAGGCGATGGGAATGCCTTCGTTGAATYCGTAAATGCCGGATTTGAACTAGATTTGCTCAAAATATGTCCAGTTGATATTGGTGAATCCGCAAACGACGARTTGTGAGGTGAACTTTCGGTAGGTTTGGGTGTTGCATAATCAACCAAAGATTTTGTCAAAGTTTCAATATARTTACTCCTTGTTGATTTTTTGCTTCCGCTTTGAATTCCGTCTTCCAATTCTGAATCGGAATCWGAATCGGACTCGGAATCAGAASCCCCTACTACAGTTTGTTCTTTTTGAAAATGAAATCTCATTTCGTCWAGCTTTGGTGATTTTGAGTTTTGTTCGAGTCTTTTGCTGGTTATGCTYTCATGTGAGTTACCTAAAAGGCTATCGCCCGATACAATTGAAAAATTGGTGGGAGATATSCCTTCAAATTTAAGATCGGAAAGTGAAAAACGATGTTCAGTTTTATCAGRATTTTGTTGTAKGTTTGACAAGCCCGAAAAAGAGCTGTCAACTGCTGTGTGGCTATGCGTTGCTAAATCTAGGTTATTATTGAACTCGGGAAAATCTAGTGCATCTGTATCTAGATTGAATGAATTGATTAAACCGTTCAAATCGGTGATTAAATTAGATGCCCCATTRAACAAWGAGTTTTCCAGATCTAGCTGAGACATATCATTATAACCAGTATGTTGGCTGTCCATGGATGCCGAAGTTGCCATCATGAACTCCATGTTTGAATTTGACAAGGGATTTTTCAAAGAAGTAAATTGATTAGCAGAGTTTGCGAGTGAAATGGAGGAACTGGAGTTTTGCACCACTTGCGGTGGCTTTTCCACAAAGGGATCCACCGAAGGTTTTTTTACTGGAATAACAGTTGCTTTTTCATTTTTCAATCGTTGTTGCAATTTCTCCGATGCTGTGGATTTCGAATTCATCGCCTTTTGTGGTACTTTGGTCACGGTGAAAGCACGAGTTTCTGCAAACTTCAATATTTTTTTATAGGAGCATTCTCTATTCAGCGTTTGGCAATTCTTGCATATAGGTTTGGTCTCATCGCATTTGGCCTTTCTCTGCTTGCACGGTATACACCCATCCCGGGAGTATTGCCTCTTCTTATGTTGCATACAAGCTTATTTTTTGACGTAATATGCAGTGACAGGCAGAAAAGGAGCCCCAAAATTTTTACTCAATTTTCTAGATCCAACGTGTAGGCGTCCTCAATACCCACTCCAATCCAAAATATTTTGTCCAATTGAAAAATACTGGCAAAGATCTTTCTTATTCACATAAACACAGAACCGAAAAATCTGTTCGCTTCCCAAAAGCAATGAAAATCCTTCCAAATGTAATAAAGCAAAACCTATCACTGGCTTGAAAAACTCTACAACCCAATGCGATGCATGSACATATTGCGATTTACCTTATCAAAGAGACTGCACAACCGTTAGCGGACCAAACTTCCCTTTTTGTAAATAACAAACGCCTTTTGAAAAAAAAAACAATCACGTGCCACAGCTCGTAAGCCAAAAAAAAACACAAAARTTATAAATTCCCTAATAGGAAATTAGGTTACCATACAATTTTCGCATTTTGGGCGCACTGCACATAGGCAATGAAAACAAAACAAACCAAATATCAGGTGCCTAAAATGGGGTTGACCTTTTGTTGAAGGCATTTGTCAGTGGGCTGGCAGAGGACGAGAAGCTAGTGGATAATTGCAAAAGAATYTTGCAGTTGCAGAAAACATTTAGGTCAGGAGTGGCAATTACGCAGAATATAGGTCCGTAAATCACCGTTACGCCCAAACGCCCAGAATTGCCGTAGCTCTAGAGATGCAAAATCCCAACAGTYCCAGTGGCAATGGTGGAAGCAAGCATCTGTATCACAGTCTGTATGCCTCACCAAGCAAAAAGGCTGAGAATACTGATCCACAGATGCAAGATCCGGTCCGACAGTCGGAAGTGGGGTCGGACAATCATGCTAATTGCAACACCGATTTGATACGAAATCCGTCACAAAAACTACCCAAARTCAAAAAAAGCAARCTCTGCAAAGTATGTGGCAAACCCATCATTGGCACCTTGGTAAGGGCAATGGGGAATATTTATCATGTTCAATGCTTCACCTGCTATGACTGCCATAAACCTTGCTCCGATAAGTTCTTCAATTCCGACATCTCAGTGACCGATCAAGATGGCATCGAAAAGTCAATCAATGTCCCTTTATGTGAGTACGACTATTTCAAAAGAATAGACTTGATTTGTAATACCTGTGATTCGGCTATTAGAGGCTCATATATCACAGCACTAGGTAAAAACTACCATCCTGAACACTTTTTCTGCGAGATTTGTCATAAAGTTTTCCAGTCTGATAATTACTACTCCAATGATGGTAAAATATACTGTCATTTCCATTACTCAAAACTGTTTGCATACCATTGTGAAAGTTGTAAATGTTCGATTTTGAAACAATATGTCGAAATATTTAGAGCTGGAAAACAGCAACAATGGCATCCAGAATGTTTCATGGTSCATAAGTTCTGGAATGTCGACATAACCGTAAATGCTTTAGGTCTTGATATTGAGTCATTTGATCAAATTAGCTCCAACCCTACCAAGTTGCAGAAAGTCGAAACTACCTTAGAAAAACTTACAATTTCCATTTGGCTWACCTTATCCGAATTTGAGGAATCGTGTGCCTCCTTGATCTCGGAAATGCTTCATGCCRCAACTACAAATAACAAATCAAAAGGTTTAACTGTCACTTATAAACTAATTTACAAGATCAGGTGTCTTTTCAAAAGTTTGGAATCCATTTTTTACCTGGCTAATTCAAAACATATATCGATAAACTATTCAGCCCCGGAATATCAAAACTTTTCCAAACTCAAAAAAGAACCACGCTCTTTAAGCTCAAAAATCATGTCTTACTTAACGTTTTTGAGAGATATTGACTCCGAAAAACTTGCTACCAACAAATATTCCCAGCTGCTACTATCATTAATATCCGCAATTGCACATTTTATTAAACTCATTTCAAGAAATGCATTAATGCATGCTCTAGAATTTAATCAATTGATGAACTCGCTTAAACCAACGGAGAATTTCATAAAAGAAATATCAAATCATGAAAATTATCCAAGCGATATTTTAAATTCAAATTTAAGCAATAATAAAGCTAGTGATGAATGCACTTCTTGTAAAAAAAGTATTGAAGATACTTGTATTTTATTTGAAAAGGATGAGATTGAAAAGAGGTGGCATTGCGAGTGTTTTGCTTGTGACAAGTGCTCTAACCAATTGAAAAACTCTTTATTATCGGACTTGGCTGAGTATGCTTATAATAGAGAAACAAATCAAATATTATGCCCTTCTTGTTCGTCTGGTGATGTCAACGCAGTCACGGGTTTTCAAAGAGTKTCGAGGTATATGCAATTAGCTTATTTACTGGAAATTGCAATTAAAAGATCCAAAATGGTATTTCACAAGCGGGAACGAAATTCCAAGATAACCCAATTACCTGCAAACGAAGGGAGCTTCACGAATAGACCAGTCAAATTGCACCCCCATTTTCAAAATCATAATATGACTGAACTTGATAACCGACAAAACGTGCCCCACCTCTCAGAAATTAAATTTGACTCTTATGAAAAGAAGGTAACRGAGATCACACGTAGAAGATCTCAAAGAGAAGCCAGGCCAATAAATAATACAGAACTTGAAGCAAGGAAATCCGTCATTGTTGAGGCGCCAGTAGCATGGAAAGCAGGCCATGAAAATGTGTCGACTTCTAGATCTTCATCTACTGGTACCTCTTCAGATGAAATTTCCAGAAAGGTATCAGTAAGCAGAAAATCTTCATCGAATTCTTTTTGTGATAGTTTTAAAGGCTCAAAAAACCTAAAGGTAAAAGAACTATCAAACTTCAAGCATGGAACAATAAATTCAACAGATTCTAAACCGAGACGTGATATGAGTGGTACTTTTAATGCTGCACTAACTTCAAAACTTTTAAAGAATGAGAGTTCCCTTACTCTTGACGATATTCCTAGAATTGTTAGTTCTGAACAAGCAAGAGAACATAGACCGAACGCATTTCGTTTCAAGAAGAGGGATTATTCGTCGGCTATTAACACATTACCTGTTACCAAGGAAATACATGACAATTCAGCAAGTGAAAACGAGCAAAATCATAGTAATTCAACAGAAGAACCAGTTCTAGCTTCTAATGGCTTGTCAAACTCCACAGACAATACTAATAAGCCAAAATATACAGCGCCAAGGTATTCAGAATTGTCATCACGATCAATAGAGTATATGAGACATGTTGCCCTATATGCATTTTACCATTTGTTTTCAGATAAAATGAGTATTGAGGATTGTTTAGGTCTTATTGATATTTACAAACCTTTATCATTTTGGGAGAAATTGTTTGGACAAAAGGATTCAGAAWCTGCTCCAAACCCTCGTTCTACTAAAGACGAGTTTAAATCTGGATCGGCTACAGTTTCAGGATCTGGTAAAGGTGCTTTTGGGATTCCGTTGACCCAATTGGTGGCGAAATATGGCATTGATAGTGATTTAGGTGTGGGATCCAATAAAGTTAGGATACCCTTGATTTTGGATGAGCTTTTTAATGTGATGAAAACCCAAGATCTTAGTGAGGAAGGTGTTTTCAGACTAAAYGGAAATATCAAAAGGTTAAGATTATTAGTTGAAGAAATTGATTCTAATCCAGGACGTATTCCAAAGTTTGGAAATGAAACACCTATTCAATTAGCTGCATTAATAAAGAAGTTTTTGAGAGATTTACCAATTCCTTTACTAACATTTAGGTTGTATGATTTGTTTTTGTTATCACAAAGGTATGGAAATGCTAGTGAACCAGATTCTAATGAAGATGTGGAACTAGTCAAAAAAAGAGAACGTATTTTGAAGTTAGCCTATGCAATGTTACCAAAAGCACATAGAGATTTGAGTGAGGTTTTATTTGATTTCCTCTCCTGGGCATCAACATTTGCAAACGTCAATGATGAAGAAAATGTGGGTGGTTCCAAAATGGATAAACATAATTTGGCAACCGTTATCACGCCTAACATTCTTTACAGTAACAAAAGTTCACGTATAGATAATGCTCCAGGTGGTAGTGATTTATTAGGGTTGTTGAATACTGTTGGAGGGGAAAATCACTTTTTGGCAATTGAGGTTGTTGACGAAATGATTGAAATGAACGAAGAATTAAGCATTATACCGAATGATCTTTTCAAATTATACAAACTAGCGGGTTTTGATAAAGATTCAAAAAATGAGAAAGAGAAAATGTTAACGAAAGATATTCTAATTAAACTAAAAGCTGTTATTGAGTCTAACCCAAATGTACTAGATAACTTTTGATAACAGAAGGGATCTGTAACAAAAAAATCACTTCTGTAGCTTCATACAGCAAAAATGCAAAAGATTTGCCACTTCTTAAGAAAGATGTTGCTGTGTAAGTTGGTCCTCTAAGTAAATCGTGTAATATGAATAATCAGGAGTTGTCACTAATTGTGGTGTTCGTTTCCAGTGCACCCCTCCCAATAAAAGAAAACATTGACTTGAATTTATTATGGGGAGTGTTTGATATGGAAGATTTGAATAATTTTTGATTACCCGCTAACTCAATTTGTTGGGATGTTAAGTACTGTAATTCCTCATTCTGTGATATGCAAATTGGGCAGTGAATGGATGAGTTTTTATCGTATGCATTTGAAGAATTAGGCGGTGTCGAGTTGTCCAAGTCTAAAATGCAATTTTCATGAAGTAAATGACCACATTTAAAATAAACGATAGGGAACTCTAATTTGTTCAAACATAGAGAGCACTTCTTTATCTCTATTATTTTCGGATCCTCTGTCAAAGATTTGATATCATTGTTTAAGGAAGTCATTTTATTTTCATAAGCTGAAATTAGTCCTTCATTTTTTCTTATTTCAGACTTGATTGACTTGATATTTCTTAAAATATAGCTTCTGATTAAGCCTAGTTTTATGGTTGATTCATTTGAGATCAAGTAATCAATCACTTCTAGAACATTTAACACTTGCTGCTCTTCTATGATATTTAATAATTTCAAAAATCGTTCATCTCCTATATTTTCATAGATTGAATCTTCAGAGGTGAATAAACTGAGAGCAAGCTTATAAAGCTCATTGTCTCTTTCTCCATATTTGATCACAATATCAAATGCCTTTTCAAAGTCTCCATTTAAGATACATAACCTGAACATCTCCGATTCGTATCCTGTTTTGAAATCATCATCTTTATTACTTAGACTATCATTATGACATAGTTCATGAATAATCATTTCAGCTTCTGAAAAATCGTACATATTTGCTATAAGAATCAAAGATGTTTCATGGGAAGTCAACCATTCTTCGGAATTTGATATCAATAGCTCTTTTGCTTTTTGTTTCCAATCTTGAGAGACAGTATCTGTAGGTGGTGATGTTTTGGATAATGTTAAGTATAGTTCAAATAGCGTGGAAAGAATATCATACAAATCATTTCTATAGCCATCATAATTTAGATATGATTCAATGCATGCTTCCAAAAAGATGACAAACTCATAATCATGGTTCATAAAGCATGAAAAGACCAAACTTGGCTTTGGTGGTTGATATGTTGAGGATGATAGTACCACTGGATCTAAATTTGTATTCTGCTTGTCACWTTCTAATCTATTTTTGTCCTCTTTATTATTTTCTGTTGCTGCTATATTGATAAACTGAACGAATTGTTTGTAAGAAGTCAATATTGGATGAGATTCAATTGGAATGTAGGAGGTTTCTGTATTTTTATCGACATCCAAGGGTGTTGGCTTGTACTTTCCCGTRAAAACATCAATCAGTAATTGAGTGGTTTGTATCGGCAATAAATCCAGCAAAGATTTAGTATGATCAACTAGTACATGTAGTAAATCATCAATTGCCAGAGACTTGATAAAATCAAGACAATTTTGAGGATCAAGTAAACTATTTAATTGAATGGTAATAACTGTATCCAAATGATTGAAATTCTTAGCCGTGAATAATGCAAGTTTGAAATTGTTGTTATCCTTACAAAATTTGATWATCAAGTCAATGTCAAAATTAGGTTTATTATTTTCCTCATTTAACAAATTCACCGAMTTTAGAATAAAACTTTCAAACTTTTCAAACTGTTTCATTTTGCAGTAAGATATTAACARAAGATTATTAAAATTGATTGTTGATTCATTAGAGATTTTTTCAAGATACTGAATCAAATACTTTATTTTATTGCTATCTTTAAATTTGGATATAATTTCTGTGTGTTTCTTCAACTCAGTCACTTTCATATATTCCACAATGGCTTCATCAAAGTCTTGCTTCTGATATAGATAATCAGCGTACTGTTTTCTTAATAGTAGATCATCTTCCCCATTGTTGAAATCTTTTGATAACTTCAATGCCAAACTAAACAGGTTCTTTGCTTTGAGAATTTGTATAATCTCGGACTTTTTCTTCAAATTAAATTCAAGTAGTGTATCATTAGACAGTGTTGCAACTAAGTTTCCRTTCCAATTGACTATATGAGATATCCCAAATTTCATAGACGTTGAAGTGAAAACAAAGAATTGGTTGACAAGGTCATAAATGTAGATTTTTGAATGCAGATAAAATAATAGATACTGGTCAAATAAAAAAATTGAAGAAGGTGCTGAAGAGTTGCCAGATATTGATGTTGAATTGAATTGGACAATACTGGATTTCCCCTTGGTATTATAATATTCAAGCGAATGAGAAGTGACGCAAATCAATTGGTTTTGGAATACTATACAAGAGTTCAAGTCGAAGGTTGAAGATTTATCAACTAAATGAAAAGAATTCAAAGTTGAAGARTTCAGGGGTATAGTGAACAACCTAGAAATAGTTGAAGCAAAAACATGAGAATTGACAATTCTCAAATTGGTGATTGGTTCAGTATTTGAGTCTGTGTAGACCAATCGTTGTTTCATGCCTTTATCATTGAGCAAATCCCCTCGCAGAAAAATGATTGAACCATTTGAAAATCCAAATATCAATTGGTTCAAATGCTGATTGTGAGTAAAGCATGTAATGGGATAATTGTTGTTATTAGAGTTGTGGATTACCACAGAAGATACGAAACTTGAATTTAGATTGAACGTTGAACTGGCTAATTTTTGTTCCACTTTTTTCAAATTCCATAGCTTCAAGTTGGAAGGATATCCTTGTTTCTCTGCAATAGTTATTAGCAAGTTTGTATTGTTGTTATTGATGCTGATGAATTTTGCAAAAGTTATATTCCAATTCTCATTATCGTCATAGGCTTGAAATTCTAAAACAGTGTCRAAGTTTCGATTTAGAATCTTACATCTATTGTTAAACACAAAAAGTAAATTATCTTGCCATGATGAAGCCTCAATCAAAGTGGATTTTTGTCCAATGTTTTCAAAAGCCGCCGGTTGTGGCTCAACTATCGATGTCAATTCAAAAAATTGAAACCGTCTGTCCATGCTAAGAGAAAACTGCGTCTAAACAAAGGACGCTGACACTGAGAAACTGAATGGATGTTATAAAATACACTTGAATGTTTCCTGTGGCGCTGAGAATGCTTGTTTGATATGTATCGACGGACTTACTATATTTACTCCAAAAAAAATCCGTGTAAACCCTTTGGCCTGGAATCTATATTGCGATCGGTGAACCGAGCCTAGCGGCAGGCAACTGCGCATTTGACGCAAGTATGAAACAATTTTGATGGGAGCACGCGGTAGAATAAAACAAACCTGGAATAGTTACACTGTGTTAAATAGAGTGAAGTGGCAGATGGTTTCTTCTTTTCAGATATTTCTGTCATCCTGTYAAGTGTACAAACTAAAGATATCCGAAAATGAAATTTCAAGTCTATGATGATGTTTACAGACCCTACATTGAGCCACCCACGCCATTTGATCTGAATATCAAGGGAAGCAAAAATGAAAAACATCTTGGAGCAGGTAAAAGAGATGCAATTAAAGCAGAAACTAAGGCTGATAGTTACAAAAAGTATGATTCCAATTATGGTAGTGATGATGAAGATATAATCAACCCATATGCAGTGTCTTTCATGGATAGGGAAAATGCAAAAATGTTGTTGAAAAGATATGACACGATAACCAGAAAAAACAGTARAAGAAAGGGCGTCGATGTGGAAAGTTTGAGGCTGAACTTRAAACAGRTGAAATTTCKGGCTGATGCACAAGAAGTGTGTAATCTTAAARATGTGGATGCGAAGCTGAAAGTTTACAAGGTGGAAAGTAAAAATAATTCTGGTGGTGTGATTAGAAACGAAGTTGTTAGTGAAGTTGGAGAGGTTTTCAACTTTTTGTGTGAAGAAAATGATGAAATGAATGATGAGGTGAAGGAAARAAACCACGATGAACAAATTAGATTGCTAAACAAACAACTTTTGCCGCTCAATACGTCACTCAGTGAACAACTCGTGAGACAAATYCGTCACAACCAGGACACGCTCAAATTGTGCAATAAAACACATGAGCTGTTACATGAGTATTGTCAAAGTAAAGAGATTACACTCAATAACAATATCGAGGTGTTAATATTTGACAATTTCAGAACCATTGAAATACTGTATTCAAGAATGATTGATGCCGGAAGCAGAATAGAAGCCGAGAAATATGTTTATGATATTCTGGTGAGACTAAAACATGTTGTCAATGAGGGGTATATTGAGAGATTTCAAGGTACGGCAAGAAAGAAGGCCGTTCAGGAAATYGTCACAGATAAATTATTTGAAGGRTTTTTTGGGCRGAAAACCACTGCAGCAGTCCCGATATCACAGATTGGACCGCCAAATCAACAACAAAATTGTCCAAATGATGAGGATGGTGGACAAATGTTCAAGGATCTGGTCAAYAGTGTCGTTGTTGAATATGAGGCACTGATGGGTTCRCTTCTTGCTTGGTTTGGAGACAGCTCTCCCAGAATACGGGAKTTGTTAACCAAACACCCCGACATTCACCCTCTACCAGCAATCGTTCATGAATCCACCTTTGGATCTTTGGTGGCCCATCCCGAACCTCTCTATCTCACWGGGAGCATTGAGTCTCTACAAGACAAGGYCCGCTGCCTGGTAGCCCACTACCACCAGCTGAGAAAAGCTGTCAGTTCTTTCATCATCAAAGTAGTACAAGCGGAAATACGGATCAACAAGATACGCCATTTCCAGCAGGAAATCCAGCATAGGGCCCCGGCTCCCCTGCTCCCAGGAAATGCCTCCCATCTATTGCAAGTGGTGGAGGATTTCAACCGCGATGTTTTACAAGACTGGCGATACAACGCCATCGCATCGCCTCCGCCCACTGACGACATGTTCCAACTTACTACCCGTGTACATCTACTACACCAGCTGGTGAATGTTTTTGCTACCTATTGCCAACACTTAACCGCATCCTGCTACCGAGCCTGCGCAGCGTCTGGGTCTGGGTCTGGGTCCCGTGACTTAGCAACGAACTAAACGCGCATTCCAACACCGTGAGCAGTATAAAAAGACACACTGCTGCTCCATCGTTGTTTCCACCATGCACGCCGCCACAATGAACGCGAACGAGAAAGCGTACCTAGAGGACCTTCTCCACAGCGTGCAATGCGAGAAGCTGTTGCCGGCGCTGGTGGAGGCGGATATTGGGCCGGCGCTGCTTCCAGCGCTAGACGCGGCTGCAATACGCGACGATCTGGGAGTCTCCACGGTGGGAGACCGTCTGCGGTTGCAATTGCTGGGAAAGCTGCTGCGAATGCAGCGCGTGCGTGCAGCTACAATGCCCTGGGATAATCTGCGGCAGGCAACCCACGCGGCCGCCCAACTTGCTGGGGCCATTGAATCCACGGACGCTGCGCCGGGAGGYGGCGCCAGCGTTGACGAGAGTATTCAGTTGGGTCTCATTTCTTCGGCAGGTGCCGTGGAGTTTGTGCCAAAGGATGGTTTGTCGCTCGATACCCATGATTTGTACTACATYGACTACGCTGCGGCGGCACCAACTGCGCCGCGGGCGGCAGGAGAGCCACACACTTTGCCGCTGAAAATCGATTCTCTGGAAGACAAACGTTTGCTCGACCCWCAGATAGCAGGAAGATTACTCTATGTAGCGAAGGGAGATACACCGTCCATAGATGCAATCAACACCAGTAATCGGATCCATGTCCGGGTTACAGGCAATGGTACAGGGGTATCAGTGCCTACCCAAGGTGTAGCAGGCGCAGTAGGTGCAAGTACTGCTGCCCCTGCCTCAGGGCTGAAAAAGTTTATGGGGGGACGGCCTCCTAGTGAAATGATTAGCGGCAATTTGAGAGAGTTCTTCCCTGCACTTGCACCCACAGAGGCTGCMGACATACGCMGACGTTCAATGCTGCACGTCCAAAATAACCATTTCCATTCACGGTCGCATTCTTCACACTCGCATTCRCACASCCGCTCCATCGCTCCAACTRTTAATTACAAGGATGACCGAGAAAGTATCATTGAACTGCTGGATGAATCGGATTCGGAGTCGGAAGAACAGCTCCACTCCAATAATGGCAACGAGAACCTTCAATCAACTCCACCACTTTCAATACCCCCAAATGTTCACACGCCTGCTCACTCGCCAACACCTTCGGTGTCGCCTTCTTCGTGTGCTTCGTCTTCCTCGTCTTCAGAAATCATCCATACCGCCCCTTCGGTTTGGCATAGAGGGCCTAAAATTGGTTCAGGATCCTTTGGTGACGTCTTTCTAGGTCTGAATGGTATCACTGGTGAGTTAATGGCGGTGAAAAAGGTTCACACCGCTCATATAGCGTCATTGCAAAGAGAAACGGCCATTTTGGCCAACTTGAATCATCCTAATATCGTTCGGTGTTTGGGAACTGACGGTGACCATCTTTTYCTTGAATACGTTCCTGGGGGCTCGGTATCTTCAATGTTGAGAGCATATGGTCCTTTTGAAGAACAGTTGATCAGAAACTTCACTAGACAAACTTTGGTTGGTCTCACCTATTTACATTCAAAAGGCATTGTCCATAGAGATATCAAAGGAGGTAACATTCTAGTCGATAACACTGGTACTGTCAAAATTGGAGATTTTGGCATTTCAAAAAAGATTGATTTAGAAAGTTTCAATAATCTCACCCAAATAAATAAAAGATCTTCTCTTCAAGGCTCTGTATATTGGATGGCTCCGGAGGTTGTTCAACAACAACAGAATAATTCACCCTCTCACACTGCTAAGGCCGATGTTTGGGCAGTTGGCTGTTTGGTTGTGGAAATGTTTACTGCCTCCCATCCTTATCGAGGATTATCTCCTACCCAAGCGCTGTTCCAAATAGGAACTGGGAAAGTTCAGCCTGCTGCTGGTTTGGTCAATGTTTCAAGTGAGGCTAAAGAATTCTTGAAAAAGGTTCTGGATAGAGACCCAACGAAAAGATGGTCCGCTAGAAACTTATTACACGACGACTCTTTTGTTAGTTTGAATCAATCATAACAAAAATCTGTATAATCATTTACTATTTACTTTCACTTTGCAATCTATGAGCTCCAGTTGGCTCCTGTGTATATTATTTGAATCTACTACATGTATTCACCTTTTGGCAAGTTCTAGTCGACTCCACCGATAGTCAAAAGGAAATTATTGTCTCTGCAAAATACACTCTAAAGATTACATACAGTCTTTAAACTGCTGGGACACAATGAATTCATACACAACTCAAAAGCATCACCTCTCCAACTGGTTTTATTTTCCTGTTCAGTACAAAAAAAACTGCTAATACGTTGAGAGCACWAAAGATTGGATGTSAGCTCGAAGTTGGCTGATTCGCATTGCGAAAGGAGTTTTCGCTCAAAACAGTCTTTGACATGCTCGATCTTCAACACTACATGGTAAGTGTTCATACTACAATGCCTGATACAGAAGGCCAGCCAGAGCACATCGATTTGCGTACTTTGAAAAAYCAATATAAAKACAGGGTAGCACAAACAAACCCACATCCTCCGTGTACAAAGGGACCGATCTATAATCAATTTAATTCATCTAAAAGACCTCTTTTGAACCAATCAACAAATGATGTTAACAAAAAAGTTATATAGACTAGCTATTTACGCTATAGTCTTGCTGGTGTTGTGGGGTGTGGTGTTTTTTCATTTGCCCAATACGTCTCTTCCAATATTTTCTGTGCTGAAAAATGATGAAAATGTCTTAATGGACATCAACTTTGAAACATGTTATTCTTTCCTATTGTTTAAACATTGCTCAAATACAGTGGATGTCAATGTCTTGTACAACTCCATTGATGACCATACTGCAATAAACCAAGTTCATACAAAAAAAGTYAATAAAAATTTGGTCTTCAGCTCGTACTTCAAATCGATTCATGCCACCGCTATTGTTATACCTTTGCAGATTGCTAGACAMTTTCAAGTACCGATCATAGATGCCAACTCTTTTAACATCTCGGCAGACTACCCTTATGGTTTGCAATATAAGAAATCAAGTCCATTGACTGCTGCTCCTGTGACAGATATAAATTTCCTATTTACACCTCAGGAGATATATGTTCCAGGTTGGTCSTTTTTAACGTATCCGCTAGTGCTGGAGTCGGCTGATGCATATTCATTGGGTAAAATGCAAATTTTGGATGAGTCGAAAAACCTGCACTACTTGAGTAGAGAGGTTTATTTCTACTATAAGCTGATGACGACATCATCTAACACTCAGACCCCCCTTTCTGTTAATTCGAAGAAAACATTCAAAATTATTCAATTGGCAGATTTACATTATTCTTCTGGTCTGGGAGAGTGTCAGGACTTATATCCAGATGCAGCTTTGCCATCTTGCTTGGCTGATAAACGTACTTCCGATTTTGTCAACTCAGTTCTAGATTTAGAGCTACCAGATTTAGCTGTTTACACAGGTGATCAGATTTTTGGACCTAAATCCAAACAAGATTCAGAAACCCCACTCTTCAAAGCCTTGACTCCAATCTTGAGCAGAAATTTGCCATTTGCAATGGTTTTTGGCAATCACGATGATGAAGATACTATCTTGAACCGTGCTGATTTGATGGACATAGTGAGTGAACTGCCTAACTCATACGCCATCAAAGGCCCTGATAATTTACCAGGAGTTGGAAATTATAATTTGAAAATCAACATCTCGAAAGACAAACAATTTAACTTGATATTTCTTGACTCTCACTCTTATGCTACTGGTGAGTTTAAAGGTCAAGGCTATGATTTTATYAAGGAATCTCAGCTCGAATACATGYTAAGCACTTTAAATCCAGAATCAGACACYTTTTCYTTGGCTTTTTTTCATATTCCTTTAAACAGCTATCGTAAAGCACATCAAGATAAAGATGCTGTAGTAGGATCATTGAAAGAAGGTATCATGTCTGCAAATCAAGATGACAGTAAAATAGTTAGTTTTTTCAATCAAATGAACGTCAAGTTGATTTCAACAGGACATGATCATGTTAACGACTTTTGCTATACTACAAATAAAGAGAACAATGAAAAATCGATTGCTYTATGTTACGGTGGTGGGGGTGGCTATGGTGGCTATGCGGGRTATGGTGGCTATTCACGCCGAATAAGGATGATTGAGGTTGATCTAGACTYAAACTTGATCAAGTCTTGGAAACGTGTAGATGGTGATATCGAATCCATGATTGATTATCAAGAATGGCCACTATAYGAACAAGAGTCTGAAATGTAATGCCCTTGATTTAAACTATTTTTATTTAAGTTTGTATCTTAACATCAATTGATTTCTGAAAMAAAAATTGGAAAAATATAAGCCCGATGCGGGGGTCGAACCCGCAGCCTTTTGATTAAGAGTCAAACGCTCTACCGATTGAGCTAACCAGGCTTAGAAGTTCCGATACCGGGAGTCGAACCCGGGTCTGCCCGGTGAAAGCGGACCGTGATAGCCGTTACACTATATCGGATGTTTTTGA